>JBBPBX010078258.1:0-16666 GCA_038048925.1 Garcialebias charrua | reverse complement strand
TCACCCTCTCCAGAGGGCTTCCTCAGTCAGAGTAGTCCAAAGCACACTGAAGTTAACCCACCAAGTAAGCAACTTATGTGGACCAACCAGTTTGCTGTAGCCAAGATGGTTTCTGGGGGTGTGTCCCTCGTCGACTCCTCCCAGGCAGGCAGACATGTCCAAAGTGGTTCAAGACAAGAAAGTTAATTCTCAATAGTCCAGGTATCAAATCCGCTCATTCTCAATCAGTTCATCTGGACAGTTTCTTTTTAGCAGAAACGTTTCACCCTCACTCCAGAGGGCTTCCTCAGTCAGAGTAGTCCAAAGCACACTGAAGTTAACCCACCAAGTAAGCAACTTATGTGGACCAACCAGTTTGCTGTAGCCAAGATGGTTTCTGGGGGTGTCCCTCGTCGACTCCTCCCAGGCAGGCAGACATGTCCAAAGTGGTTCAAGACAAGAAAGTTAATTCTCAATAGTCCAGGTATCAAATCCGCTCATTCTCAATCAGTTCATCTGGACAGTTTCTTTTTAGCAGAAACGTTTCACCCTCACTCCAGAGGGCTTCCTCAGTCAGAGTAGTCCAAAGCACACTGAAGTTAACCCACCAAGTAAGCAACTTATGTGGACCAACCAGTTTGCTGTAGCCAAGATGGTTTCTGGGGGTGTGTCCCTCGTCGACTCCTCCCAGGCAGGCAGACATGTCCAAAGTGGTTCAAGACAAGAAAGTTAATTCTCAATAGTCCAGGTATCAAATCCGCTCATTCTCAATCAGTTCATCTGGACAGTTTCTTTTTAGCAGAAACGTTTCACCCTCACTCCAGAGGGCTTCCTCAGTCAGAGTAGTCCAAAGCACACTGAAGTTAACCCACCAAGTAAGCAACTTATGTGGACCAACCAGTTTGCTGTAGCCAAGATGGTTTCTGGGGGTGTGTCCCTCGTCGACTCCTCCCAGGCAGGCAGACATGTCCAAAGTGGTTCAAGACAAGAAAGTTAATTCTCAATAGTCCAGGTATCAAATCCGCTCATTCTCAATCAGTTCATCTGGACAGTTTCTTTTTAGCAGAAACGTTTCACCCTCACTCCAGAGGGCTTCCTCAGTCAGAGTAGTCCAAAGCACACTGAAGTTAACCCACCAAGTAAGCAACTTATGTGGACCAACCAGTTTGCTGTAGCCAAGATGGTTTCTGGGGGTGTGTCCCTCGTCGACTCCTCCCAGGCAGGCAGACATGTCCAAAGTGGTTCAAGACAAGAAAGTTAATTCTCAATAGTCCAGGTATCAAATCCGCTCATTCTCAATCAGTTCATCTGGACAGTTTCTTTTTAGCAGAAACGTTTCACCCTCACTCCAGAGGGCTTCCTCAGTCAGAGTAGTCCAAAGCACACTGAAGTTAACCCACCAAGTAAGCAACTTATGTGGACCAACCAGTTTGCTGTAGCCAAGATGGTTTCTGGGGGTGTGTCCCTCGTCGACTCCTCCCAGGCAGGCAGACATGTCCAAAGTGGTTCAAGACAAGAAAGTTAATTCTCAATAGTCCAGGTATCAAATCCGCTCATTCTCAATCAGTTCATCTGGACAGTTTCTTTTTAGCAGAAACGTTTCACCCTCACTCCAGAGGGCTTCCTCAGTCAGAGTAGTCCAAAGCACACTGAAGTTAACCCACCAAGTAAGCAACTTATGTGGACCAACCAGTTTGCTGTAGCCAAGATGGTTTCTGGGGGTGTGTCCCTCGTCGACTCCTCCCAGGCAGGCAGACATGTCCAAAGTGGTTCAAGACAAGAAAGTTAATTCTCAATAGTCCAGGTATCAAATCCGCTCATTCTCAATCAGTTCATCTGGACAGTTTCTTTTTAGCAGAAACGTTTCACCCTCACTCCAGAGGGCTTCCTCAGTCAGAGTAGTCCAAAGCACACTGAAGTTAACCCACCAAGTAAGCAACTTATGTGGACCAACCAGTTTGCTGTAGCCAAGATGGTTTCTGGGGGTGTGTCCCTCGTCGACTCCTCCCAGGCAGGCAGACATGTCCAAAGTGGTTCAAGACAAGAAAGTTAATTCTCAATAGTCCAGGTATCAAATCCGCTCATTCTCAATCAGTTCATCTGGACAGTTTCTTTTTAGCAGAAACGTTTCACCCTCACTCCAGAGGGCTTCCTCAGTCAGAGTAGTCCAAAGCACACTGAAGTTAACCCACCAAGTAAGCAACTTATGTGGACCAACCAGTTTGCTGTAGCCAAGATGGTTTCTGGGGGTGTGTCCCTCGTCGACTCCTCCCAGGCAGGCAGACATGTCCAAAGTGGTTTGGACATGTCTGCCTGCCTGGGAGGAGTCGACGAGGGACACACCCCCAGAAACCATCTTGGCTACAGCAAACTGGTTGGTCCACATAAGTTGCTTACTTGGTGGGTTAACTTCAGTGTGCTTTGGACTACTCTGACTGAGGAAGCCCTCTGGAGTGAGGGTGAAACGTTTCTGCTAAAAAGAAACTGTCCAGATGAACTGATTGAGAATGAGCGGATTTGATACCTGGACTATTGAGAATTAACTTTCTTGTCTTGAACCACTTTGGACATGTCTGCCTGCCTGGGAGGAGTCGACGAGGGACACACCCCCAGAAACCATCTTGGCTACAGCAAACTGGTTGGTCCACATAAGTTGCTTACTTGGTGGGTTAACTTCAGTGTGCTTTGGACTACTCTGACTGAGGAAGCCCTCTGGAGTGAGGGTGAAACGTTTCTGCTAAAAAGAAACTGTCCAGATGAACTGATTGAGAATGAGCGGATTTGATACCTGGACTATTGAGAATTAACTTTCTTGTCTTGAACCACTTTGGACATGTCTGCCTGCCTGGGAGGAGTCGACGAGGGACACACCCCCAGAAACCATCTTGGCTACAGCAAACTGGTTGGTCCACATAAGTTGCTTACTTGGTGGGTTAACTTCAGTGTGCTTTGGACTACTCTGACTGAGGAAGCCCTCTGGAGTGAGGGTGAAACGTTTCTGCTAAAAAGAAACTGTCCAGATGAACTGATTGAGAATGAGCGGATTTGATACCTGGACTATTGAGAATTAACTTTCTTACCACAGCTTAGTGTTTCCCTCTGCATCTCATTCTACTTAGATTATATACAGTGTATAAAATAAAACAGTACTCATGGAACTTTATGCTTGTTTTATTTCTTTACTATCTGGGGATTTATGGTCAACAGTGTTTATCATTAATGTTAAATTAATGCTGAACCATGTGTGTGAGTTCAGAGAGTTATTTTCTCTCTCAGAGAGAAGCCGATTTGATCCTGCATGTACAGGGAGGCCGAGGTCATCATGGACTGTCTGTGAGCTGTGATAGCTGATAAGCATGTGCTGTATTATATAAACAATTCATACACATTGCCTGGTGCAGATTCACGCGACCAGGCTCCAATGATTCATCTGTGTAAGCCTGTGAGTGAAAGTCTACTCTTGCAGGTAAAACTGGCTAAAATATCTTCTTGTGTCCTCAAGTGTGGCTTATTTCAGTAAGTAAGATGAACAGAGGATATTTTTATCTAGCATATACCGCTTAATGTAATGTGGATATAAGTACTCTGGTAAAATATCAAGCTTTCGTGTTGTAAAAACATGAGATGTGCATAGCCTCTAAGAAATAATTTGGTGAAACACCTTTTGACTTAATTACAGTACAGCCTTAAGGCTTAGGCAAGGGTCAATCATCAGGCCCCATCTTGACTTCCAAAAATGCTTTAAATCTGCCATATCATGTTGCCATCTTTGTGCACAACATTTTATAAGTCACCACACAGTTTTTATGACGAATTGAGGTTTAATTGGCTTTTTCGTCTGATTAAACCAAATTTTATCCATCCTTCCATCCATCATCTTTACACACTACTTCCTTTTTGGGTCATGGGGGGTCACTGGTGTCCATATCCAGCCATCATTGTGTGAGAGGCGGGGGACACCCTGGACAGTTTTCTAGTCCTTCACAGAGACAAATGAGACAAACAACCATTCACTCTCTCACTATCACCAATTTAGACAGTTTAGAGTTACCAATCAGTCTAACATGCATGCTTTTGGTCTGCGGGAGGAAACCGGAGAAAACCCACGCATGCACAGATAGAACATGCAAACTCCACCCAGAAAGGTCGCTGGCTGGGATTTGAACCAGTGACCTTCTCGCTGAGAAGTGGCAGCTGTACTGTCTGCGATGTGACCAAATTGTATTTATTTATTTTGTTATTAATTGCTTTGGATGTACTCTTCGAGTAATTGCTAAATAGAAATATGAAACTGCTCTTTATCTTCAGCTCTGCATAAAGACCAAAAATGAGAGGTATCTGGATATGTCCATCATTCCATCCACCTTTACTAAAGCTTCAGTTCAAAGTGTAAAAAAGGACCCCACCGCATGATATTGACACCACCGTACATCACTATTGGTATGGTGCTCTTTTGATGTTTCTGAACCAAACACATTCTCTCACAAATGTTTTTGAAGACTTCGTATAATTTTAGCAATGTTTAGCTAAGTCTGGATGTTTTTTTCTTGTTTTCACATGTAGAAGACAAGCAGAACTTGTGAGAACTTTCTGCAGCTCTTTCAGTGTTGCTGTAGACCTCTTTGGGGCCACCCTCTTGTCTTTGCTTCAGATTTGGAAGAATGTTTAGTTCTCAGTAATGCCATCGTTGTTCCAATCTTTCCACACTTCTTGATGACAGTCTTCACCATGTCTATTGGAACTTCATTTTTTATTCATTTTTTTCCTGAGAAATATCAACAATAAGATATATTTAAAGCTTTGTGAGCTCTCTACAAACTTTGGATTTTGATGTAGGTTGCAACTATGATTAAATGTCGGGAAAATACTGCCCAGAAAGCAAACTTTATTTCAAGTTAATTGAAGTCACTTTAATTGATGGCAGGTGTACACCCAGGAGGACTGAAGGCTGTAATTACTGTACATCGACATGTGCTTCAGCAAAATATGGGATTATGGGTATCCCTGCTTCTGCAAACAGTGTATAGCATCTTCTAATTTCACATGTTTTTCTCACTGATTTCTTCCAGCTGAATTGTACTGGGTGTATGCTTCAGTATAAGATAAAATATGTTTTTAAATAGTTATGGTCTCACTTTTAACGCATAACAAAAACAGATGGTAACGGGGTGGTCTACTATATCTTTACTGAAAGGTTCTTTCGGTGACGTAAAACATTTGTCTTGTTCTCTAAACATTACAGTCATGTTTAAATTGCACAAAATTGGAAGAGACATCTTAAACAGCTCAGAGTTTAGTGTCTCTCTAATTCAAATTATTTCCACTGCATTTTGGCTTCTAAATGCCTCTGCTGTGTTGCTTTTCAAATCTGTAAAAAAAAGTGATGAAATATTACTCAACCATTTTGGTTTTACTGAAATATTTGTAAGCAGGAGAATGAGAGATCACAAATGTTACCTGGAGAAAGATGATAATAAATGAACATGCTCAAGTGCCTCAGTGTGTCTGCACTTGTAGCCTCACAGTAAACCATTGAGATTAGCTGATATAGCCCACTGCCCTCATAACCAGTGCTCACATTCCTGAACCGAGACCTTCGCTGGACTCTTTGGTGACTCAAGAGTCACTCAGCAACATGTTTGCCATGTTACGTGATCAAAGATAACAGACCACTAAAGTGGGAGAAGTAAGTACATCCCGAGGCTTTGAGAAACAGCTTTGATCAGATTTTTTCTTCATCTTAAATCTGCTTAGAGCATCTACTGAAAGGCTCCATGTGGGGATACAGATATATGCAGACAAGAACTATTTACCACGGGACTCTTGTATCATGCTGAGTGGAGTATCAGAGTTTTTAAAGCATGCAAACCCACTAAGAGAACTGCTGAATCCTACAGATATAACCATTTGTGTACGGTATGTTAAGACATTAGCTGAAGCTCACTGCTTGCTACGGTTATCATCTTTGTGGAGCAAAGATACCTTAAATTAATATCCAGAGTTGAATATCCAAAGCTGAAAACAATTAAAGGACCCCAGAGTAAAAAGATGTGTCTTATTACAAAGGAGGGAGAAACCGGAACCAGAAACCTACAGAAAAAGAGACATGGTGAATTGTTGAGAATACTCCGATCCAGAACAATGTTGGACAGGAGGACAGGCTCTTACTGTTTATTTTCTCTTTCATGTGTAGAGGGAAAAAGTGGAGGGTTCCAGAACAAGAAGAAAAGAACAAGGAGGATGAACAAGAGTCCCTGGAGATAAATACAGTAGTTTGATGGAGAGAGACAGATGTGGCCAGAGGTGAGCAGTAGATATCAATTGTTGTCAGTTCTTCAACTAGTGAAAGATGGTTGTCAGTTCTTCCACTAGTAGTAGATGGTTGTCATTTCAACTAGTGATAGATGGTTGTCAGTTCTTCAACTAGTGATACATTGTTGTCAGTTCTTCAACTTGTGATAGACTGTTGACAATTCTTCAAATAGTGATAGATTGTTGTCAGATCTTAAACTAGTGATAAATTGTTGTCAGTTCTTCAACTTGTGATAGACTGTTGACAATTCTTCCACTAGTAGTAGATGGTTGTCATTTCAACTAGTGATAGATGGTTGTCAGTTCTTCAACTAGTGATACATTGTTGTCAGTTCTTCAACTTGTGATAGACTGTTGACAATTCTTCAAATAGTGATAGATTGTTGTCAGATCTTAAACTAGTGATAAATTGTTGTCAGTTCTTCAACTTGTGATAGACTGTTGACAATTCTTCAAATAGTGATAGATGGTTGTCAGTTCTTCAACTAGTGATACATTGTTGTCAGTTCTTCAACTTGTGATAGACTGTTGACAATTCTTCAAATAGTGATAGATGGTTGTCAGTTCTTCAACTAGTGATACATTGTTGTCAGTTCTTCAACTTGTGATAGACTGTTGACAATTCTTCAAATAGTGATAGATTGTTGTCAGATCTTAAACTAGTGAAATATGGTTGTCAGTTCATCAACTAGTGATAGGTGGTTGACGGTTATTCAACTAGTGATAGGTGGCTGCCAATTTTCACTAGTGAGATGGTTTCAGTTCTTCAACTAATGATCATCATCATCATCATCATCATCATCATCATCATCATCATCATCATCAGCAGCAGCAGCAACAGCAGCAGCAGCAGCAGCAGCAGCAGCAGCAGCAGCTTTATTTATAAAAGCGCTTTAACACAGCCACAGCTGAAACAAAGTGCTGGACACTAGCTACAAACAAGATAAAAGAAAGCATAAAAACAGAACCACAAAACTAACACACAGTGAACAAAAAATTCAATTTAAAATACAATAAAATGACAAGTTAAACAGGTAAAATCAATAAAAATGAAGTAAAATCAAGTCTCAGTTGGGTTGAAGGCCAATGAGTAGAGATGTGTTTTCAAATGGGTTTTAAAAATGGACAGTGAGGGAGCCTGTCGAATGTGTGATGCCTGGTACCCACCGGACCCCTGTCGGGCGGCTGAAGCGGCCGGTTTACATTCAAAGTCTATGTGGAGACGAGTCGAGGCACGGCGAACCGTGAAGCGGCGCGTTTTGAGTGATTGAAGCGGCGCGCCGGCACACGGCAGTTCCTTTCCACGCACGCGCGCGTCCAAAGCAACCTAAGCGTCGAGCCGCCAACGTCATAAAATTCGATCTCTGGTGGCTCGACGCGTCCAGCAAACAGTCGGGAGAGCCTCTGCTATGTGATGACACAACGACAATGGGACTTTTTTTGGACTTTTTAAACTTACCTGATTGAGCCTCCATGAATTGGAACCAAACTCCGGTAAGAAACTTGGCATTTTAAACAGTTGCTCCTGTCCACTCCAGCGTTTGATCACCCCAAACATAAAAAAACGTTTTAATCTCAACAAAGACTGTCTGAGATGCAGTTCGGCTCGTAGAAAACCCACTCCAGTAGGAGCGGGGGTCACGTGTTGCTGATTTTATCTGCCAGCAGCATGAAAACACAACTGATGACCCTCTGCCTCCCCCTAGTGCGCGTCATCAGACGCGTCCCAGTGGGTGCCTGGCCTCAGTGACAAGCAGCCAAAAGGGGGCGGCAGGAGCGTTCTGACAAGTTTGGTGGGGACCAGGCATGAAAGCAGAGCATTCCATAACTCAGGGCCACTAACAGAGAAGGCCCTGTCTCCTCGAAGCTATCTCATACTCCGTGGAATAACAAGGAGCAGCTGGTCAGCAGACCTGAGTGACCGGGATGGAGTGTAATGGTATAGAAGCTCTGCCAAATAAGGGGGGGCAACGTTGTTTAAAACCTTAAAACCAAACAAGAGAATTTTAAAATGAACTCTAAAATACACGGGCAACCAGTGGCGAAAAGCCAGGACAGGTGTGATGTGCTCTCTTTTGCGTGTGCCAGTTAAAAGTCGTGCAGCAGCATTTTGCACAAGCTGCAGACGTGCAAGTGAGGACTGGCTGACTCCAAGATAGAGAGAATTACTATTACAGTAATCCCGCCGGGATGAAATGAAGGCATGGATTACTGTTTCGAACTGTTGCCATGAAAGAATAGGTTTCACCTTTGCCAATTTTCTTAAATGATAAAAACCAGATTTTACTGTGGCCCTTATTTGACTCTTGAGCTTAAAATCACTGTCCATTTTAAAACCAAGGTTTGTAATTATAGATTTCACATACATTGTCAGGGGGTCTAAGTCAACTGGAGGGCTCGAACAAGCTCCACTAGGTCAAAATACAAGTACCTGAGTCTTTTTTTTTTCCATTAAAGTACAAAAGGTTTAATCCAAGCTTTAAGATCCTCGAGACATGATAAAAGAGGTTTAATGGACCAGGCATCAACTTGCCTCAAAGGCACATAGATTTGGCAATCATCAGCGTAGAAATGAAAGGAGATGCCATGTTTTCTAAAAATCAATCCTAGAGGAAGCAGATATAAAGAAAAAAGCAAAGGCCCCAAAATTGATCTCTGAGGTACGCCACATGACAAAGGAGCAGAAAATGATTCAAACCCAGCAATTTTTACAGAAAATGTTCTGTCAGCCAAATAGGACCCCAACCACTCCAGAGCAGTCCCACCAACGCCTACTTGGTGCTGTAGACGTGACAATAAAATGCTATGGTCCACTGTGTCAAACGTAGCAGTTAAATCCAATAACACAAGGATCACGTGATCACCCGAGTCACATGACAGAAGGATGTCAATAAAAACTCTCAACAGAGCTGACTCTGTGCTATGGAGAGTTTTAAATCCAGACTGGAACACATCCATGATGTTATGTTCATCCAAGAAGGATTTTAACTGAGCATAAACAATTTTTTCCAAGATTTTTGAGAGTGATATGTGGTTGACAGCTCTTCAACTAGTGATATGTGGCCGTCAGTGCTTCTATTAGTGATAGATGGTTGTCAGTTCATCAACTAGTGATAGGTGGTTGACATTTCTTTAACTAGTGATGGAGGGTTTTTAGGTTTTCAACTAGTGATAGATGGTTGACAGTTTTTCAGCTAGTGATGGGTAGTTTTCAGTTCTTCAGTTAGTGATAGGTGGTTGATTGTTCTTCAACTAGTGATGGGTGGTTTTTATTTTATCCACTAGTGATAGGTGGTTTTTAGTTCTTCAACTAGTGATAGGTGGTTGACAGTTCTTCAGCTAGTGATAGGTGATTGACAGTTCAACTAGTGAAAGGTGGTTGTCAGTTCTTCAACTAGTGCTACATGGTTGTAATTTCTTCAACTAGTGATAGGCAGTTGTCAGTAAATCAACTAGTGATAGATGGTTGTTAGTTCTTCAACTAGTGATAGGTCATTGTCTGTGCTTCTACTAGTGATAGATGGTTGTCAATTCTTCAACTAGTGACAGGTGGTTGACAGTTCTGCAACTAGTGATAGGGGGTTGTCAGTGATTTTACTAGTGATAGATGATTGCCAATTCATCAGCTAGTGATAGGTGGTTGACAATCATTCAACTAGTGACAGATGGTTGACAGTTATTCAGGTGATTGTCTGTGCTTCTACTAGTGATAGGTGGTTGACAGTTAATCAACTATAGGTAGCTGTCAGTTTTTCAACTAGTGATAGATGGCATCAGTTCTTCAACTAGTGATAGGTGGTTGACAATTCTTCAACTAGTGATAGGTGGTTGTCAGTGCTTCTACTAGTGATGGGTGGTTTTCATTTCTTCAACTAGTGATAGGTGATTGGTTGACTGTTCTTCAGCTAATGATAGGTGGTTGACATTTCTCCAACTAGTGATGGGTGTTTTTTAGTTCTTCAAATAGTGATAGGTGGTTGACATTTCTTCAACTAGTGATGGGTGGTTTTTAGTTCTTCAAATAGTGATAGGTGGTTGCCATTTCATCAACTAGTGATAGGTGATTGACAGTTCTTCAGCTGCAACTGAGTCCAGTTGGTTCCATCATTGATTCAGGATCTGCCAGGCTGTTTGATTAGTGGCCCAGTAAAGAAAAAAAACTGGGATCCTCGCATGGGGAGAACAAAAACCCTGTCCAAAAGTTGGTTTACTTTAATATCTGGTGTATCTGAAAGTAAATATTGTTTTTCATAAGTATTGCTCTGAATTGACAGAGCTGGGTAAAAAAAATATCTGGCAGGAACATACTGTAGCTTTTATGTTTGGCAAAAATTCATAAAAATGTGCCTTGTAATGCTTAGAGGGAAGAGATCTGTCGAAGGGTTGAGTCATTCTAAATGAATATACAGTACTGTATATTCAAAAATAACATACAGTATATGGAAGGATTTATTTAAGCTGCAAATTATGTTCATATAATGTGTAGAGATTTTCAGACATTACGGTTCAGTAACTATAAGTTAAGTTGGAATGAATCTCCATTTCAAATTTCTATCATAGCCATTTCAAAGTTTTATGTTGCTTTTTTTATTTTCTATAAAACAAAATACCTATCAATGTTTGGTCTATTTACCTCGAAAGTAAAATACAAATCTATATGTACTGGGTATCGAATTACAACTGTGGATCCTAAATACAACCAGTTGTAATCCAGGCAGTATTACAGCACAAACTACTCAATAGAATGCATAAATTATATACACTATGTTTTTAAAGTTGTATGCATTAAAATATTTTCAGACTACAGTACACGATGGGCAAAGGCCAGAAAAAGACTTTGAATGTTAAATGATGTTTCTATGGAAACAAAGTCCCCTTAAAGACACTAGAGGGGAAATTGAAATTGCAACAAGAGCTGCCTTGTTTCCACACCTTTCCTGAAGAAGCCTGACTCATTTGTGTTTTGCCAGTGTATCAGCACGGGGCCTGCTTTTCTTGTTCTTTATTACAGTTTCCATTGGTTTTAATCACATGCAAACACACATACCACACACCACACACACACACACATAAACACAGTGAGACACCACAAAACCCAACACAATGAGCCGCTTAGGGCCACTGAGTTTGGAAGGTGACATTTCAAACAGGAATGATTATTCATAGGTAAACCTGACGACAGCCAGGGCAGTCGGAAAAACACTCCCCACGCCCGCCAGCAGAGACACGTACACACACGTTCAGGTGCTTGCATGACTTTTGTCATGTGATATTCCGTATAGAGCGTGAGCTCTGTGCCTGTTTGGTGAATAAATGAGGTGGAGAACCGCTGTTGGCTGCATTAATCATGGGGCTCCGCTGGACCTTTACTAGCCACAGAGCATGTCAGACTCCAACCACCAGGAGAACACACACACACTGAGATAAACACATTTAGTGAAGCCACTGGCATCACTGGCATCATCAAATAGAAGCAAATCACCTAAAACCTCTTCAATCAGCAAAGGTCCTTGCAATACAAGGTTAAGGACAGCTGTTGATCGGTGTAACATCTGCATGGAGAACATTGAGAGAATTGAAAAATAGCTCACCTACTTTTCTTATGACCAAATAAGCAGTTACGGTAGTCAAAACAAAGCAAGTTTAAACCATACATCCGCACTTCGAGCTGCTGTTTAATATAACATGTTATTTTACGTTATTGGTGTTTAGCATACATCTTAGCTCTTTTTATACTGTTTCTTTTTGTACTTTACATCTTTGCTATTTTGGGGTGTAACTGGACCTTGAGTACACAATTTTGTTCCACCTCATGTACCACATGTGATGTGAATGACAAAAAGAACCTTGAAACTTGAACTTGTTAAAACATGATAAAATCTGAAAATGTTGGCTTTTAATGTGAGGATTTAAGCTTTTAAACTGCACTATTCATTGAATATGAAATGTTACATGAAGTCATTGCTGACACTGATTTAACATGATATTCCACACAGAAGAATAGTCTTCTGCTTTGCTGAATCAGAAGGGGCAAATCAGTTATTATGACAGATGTGCCAAAAAAAATCTCATTCAGCCAGATTGTAAGATTATAAAATGTATCTCTCATATATCTTGGAAATATGCTTTGCCTTGTTTGTTACTGAGAAGGTGTACTGATGGTACCACCTGGGGTTTCATAAAAATAAAACTTTAAAATTTACCACTGAAAAAATACTTGTCGTTTTGGTGCAAGTTAAATCTGGTTGCTGTGAAGGCTTCCTGATCAAGTTAGAAATTGCTGGAGATATTTAAACATGATTCATTGGCAGGCAGTGATAGTCAAACTCTTCATTTTCTCATGTTATTATCATTGATATCATCAAAGTCAATGCTCAATAATCCAGGAAAAAAAATCCAACAAAGTAAAGTCAGGTCCTCTGGACGGTTTCTTTACGTTGAAACATTTCGTCTTTCATCCAAAAGACTTCATCAGTCTGAGTAGCCACAACAAACTCAGTCTTATAAATAGCACCTTCACATAGTGGGTCAATGAAAGACTAAACGTTTCAACAAAAAGAAACGGTCAGAGGACCTACTTTGTTGGATTTTTTTTACCTGGATTATTGCTCATAAATTATATAGTAATTATAATTATATAATTATACAGGTGTGCAGTGGAGAGCATCCTGTGCTCCAGCATCAACGTGTGGCATGGAGGCTGCACAGTTGAAGAGAGGAAAGCTCTGCAGAGAGTGGTGAAGGCTGCACAGAAGTCTGTTGGAGTCAGTCTCCCCACCATCACAGACATTTACACCTCTAGATGCAGGAAAAGAGCCACCTGTATCATGAAAGACCTCACTCATCCAGCACACTCACT
This sequence comes from Garcialebias charrua, assembly GCA_038048925.1. Classification (NCBI taxonomy): domain Eukaryota; kingdom Metazoa; phylum Chordata; class Actinopteri; order Cyprinodontiformes; family Rivulidae; genus Garcialebias; species Garcialebias charrua. Next base: position 3,516 of record JBBPBX010078258.1, on the reverse strand, counting down.
CTTTGCCCCACTCCCCTCAGGACGGAGGTTGAGGAGCATCAAGTGTAGAACCACTAGACTGAGGAACAGCTTCTACCCTGAGGCTGTTAGACTCATGAATAAATAAAAATAAAATTAAAATAAACACTGCAAAATATCACATCATGGTGATGCTGATCTGTTTTCTTGTTGCTGTGTTCATCTGTGACCATCTGTGACCATCTGCTCATACAAACTCATGTTCGTGCTGCTGTTTATTCCCACTATATTAGGCTTAGTGTATTACTAGTTGATGTTTTTCTTAGTTAGTTCTCGATGTTATTACTGTTTTTCTCTTTCATTTGTTGTTGGATGTAACTGGGACCTCGTGTACATAATCTCGTTTTCATCTCATGTACCACATGCGGTGCAAATGACAATAAAGACTCTCTGACTCTGACTCTGACTCTGATATAGTAGCTCATTAATAAAGCACTGCACTCGTGACTAAACCCACAAAGACTTAAGGCATTAAAGAAACTAAAAGGGAAGGTCCCCTAAAAATCAAAGCTTATCAAGATGACCCTTGAGCTTTTGAGGACAAAGTCTTTAGAGGTGATTCTAAAGTTAAACTCTTAATAAGACAGTGGTTTACATAAGTCAGAACTTTTAAAAGCTGTTAAATCAACTGAGGTGTCCCTCAAGGTTCAGTTGTAGGTTCAGCAGGATTTTTTTGAACATATTCTTTTTATACTTGAAGACATCGAGTGAAAGAGAATTGAAGGGATATTTGGCTAATTTAAAATAGTGTTTTGTGTAAAAGGCATGTGAAAACTACAAGAAAAAATATCCTAATTGCCTTTAGTAGAAAGCTTTTGGACCTCAGTTTGAAAAGATAGTTTGCACTCAGCAGGACTGAGCAAATTGCTAATGTGAATCGAGCTAGGACCACATTAGATCATGGTCATCTGAAGCCTTTCCACTTTATTAGTATTTACATGTTAAAGTTATAGTAGGAGCAATGACATGGTACACGTCAGATGCAGCTGAGGGTTTCAATAAATAAACCCTCGGCACTTTGAGATTTTTATTAATGAAAAGTGCGGTATAAATTGAATTCATTATTATTATTATTATTAAACCATCAAATAGAAGTCTCACAGCATTGATAAGGTTTAATTAAAAATGTTTGCATGAATGTCTATTAAATTCCAAAGACTGGAGTTGTTTGAAGATGGTCATTTCTGATGAAGGTCCATTCAAACAAGTTCTTAGTTTATTTATTATTTATTTATTGAAATGTATTCATTTAATTAATATCAAGTCAACAACTCAAAAAATAAAAACATACATTCAAAATAAAATGAAAGGCAGCAGATGAAGAATAATCGTATAATATCTGCCCCTTTTTACCCAAATATACTCACAACAATAATTTACCAAAGAACAACCTCTTAGTTCATCAGCACAGCTTCAAATAATGTTGTTTTCATTTTTATTTCTTCTTCATTTATTTATCTAGGGGTGGCTGTGGCTTAGTGGTTAGAGCAGTCGTCCTCTAATGCAAGAGTTTGGGTTCGATTCCACCAGCAGTCACATGCTGAAGTGTCCCTGGGCAAGACACTGAACTCTCTTTTTTTTTTTCATTGACCCTTTATTCATACAGGTAGTCTCATTGAGCCATGAGAACTCATTTTCAAGAGAGACCTGTTTTTTTTTAGGGAGCCGATGGTGGGGGTTAAGGGCCTTGCTCAGGGGCCCAGAGTGGGGCGAATGAGGGTGGAGGCAGGTGTGGGTGTTTCACCTTTTTCCACCCACATGTTTTGATGCTGTTGGTACCCGGGCTTGAACCAGCAATCTTCCAATCACAGGCCCACCATCTCTAACCACTGCGCCACCACCCCCTCATTGCCTGTGTACGAATGTGATAAAGCACAGATTAGTCTTGTATAGATCTAGTAGAGTGCTGTATGAATGGGTAAATGAGGGCACAGATTGTAGTGTAAAGGGCTTTGAGTATCTTCATAAGGTAGAAAGGCGCTGTATAAGTACAGCCCATTTATCTATTATTTATAGAGGGTTGTGGGTTATACTTTTTATTGCTTTAACTGCTTCTATTTTGCAGAGGCTCATTTGTGTTGCAAATATTATATAAAATTGCTTTTAGTAAAGCTGAAATGATTGAAAAACTGTTAATTAAAATTCAAGAAAGCAACCGCTTTTAGATAATTACAGCTTTCAAGCAGTTTATGTATTTCCTGTCATTTAACAGAATAAAGATGCCATGAGAAAGCTAAAATGCAGAGTTTTACAATAAATGAGCAATCATATTGCCCGTGTAAAGGGCTGATATTTGCAACCAATAACAACATTTTATCTTGCTGGAATGAAAGCAACTAACTTCTGATAAAGTCTAAACTGCAGTAATCAGCCTGCAGCACAGGCAGTTCCAGTTGCTGATTGTGTAATTGCTGCAACAAATCAGATGCTAATTACATGCAGACTGAGCTCAAACTCAGTGAAAGGTGGTGCCATTTCTTGTACTTTAATCTGGAACATGGTAAGAGCGATGTACTTGAGCAGTCACCTGCACTCAGCAGGAACACACAAGAACAAAACAGAACAAAAACTATTGGGTATAGTTTTGACATGAAATTAAACTTTGCTTCAGACTCAGAGAACCCCAGTAGCTGAGAAGTCCTGTAGCTTTTCGATGTGTCGTGTTATTTTAAAAGACGTTTTTACAAACTATTAACTATAGCCTTGTACAGTACTACAATGGAGGAAATAAGATTTGACTCTCCTTTTGACTTGACAATTTGACACTTTCAAAGAAATGGTGCTTAATGCTGATAAAACCAAAGGGATGTTTTCAAACAGAAAGTTGGTCCCAGCAGTCCTTCCTTCTATTTTAACCTCAAATGGTGTTCCGATTGAGTTTGTCGATTTTTACAAGTACTCTGTCGCTATCTTGGTCGATTTGCAACTCTCCTTTAAGCCTCATGTCAAAAACTTGGTAAAGAAACTGAAAGTAAAACTGGGTTTCCTTTTTAGAAACAGATCCTGTTTAACTCTGAATGCTAGGAAATGCCTTGTAACTGCAATATTCCTTCCCTCCATTGACTATGGTAACATTATTTACATGAACGCTCCTACAAGCACCTTACAGTTGTCATTGTCTATCATGGTGTGCTAAGCTTCATAACTGGCTGCCGTATCCACCACTGCACCCTGTATTCCCTGGTTAACCGGTCATCATTATCTTCACGTAGACTCTCTCATTGGCACACTTTCATCAATAAATCACTTTTTGGTCTGCTGCCTTCATATATCTCCCCCCACATGTCACTGTGTGAGTGCATCTACAGTGTGCACTCTCAGGACATCCTTACATGCAGTGTCCCTCAGTAAGGACTGAACTAGTCAAAAGGGTCTTCTCCTACTCCGCATGTGTCCCCTGGAATATCTTGCAAAAATGTTTGAAGCTTTCAACCTTGACCTCTCTAATTGGCTTAAAACATCTGCTAAGTTCATGGCAAAAACAAATGCAGACATAGT
>JBBPBX010078257.1:0-16666 GCA_038048925.1 Garcialebias charrua | reverse complement strand
ACACCCATTCTCCATAACCTCCATTGGCTTCCTGTCACCTACAGAATTCAATACAAAACTGCTCTCATTACACATCAATGCTTACATGGAACTTCACCTGACTATCTAAAGGACATTCTTGCACCATATTCATCCATCACGTCTGTCGATCACAGAACAGTAATCTCCTTCACATTCCACGAACCAAATTAAGGACCATGGGAGACCGGCCTTTCTGTGTGGCTGCCCCCCGCCTGTGGAACTCTCTTCCTGACTGCCTGAGAGCTCCACAGTCACTGGTTGACTTTAAACAAGGCTTAAATACTTTTCTTTTATCCCAGAAGAAAAGTCTTTTTCTTCGGGGGCGGCTGTGGCGTAGTGGTAATGGCAGTCGTCCCCTGATCAGAAGGTTGGCGGTTCAAATCCCAGTTCCCCACATCATGTGTTGTTGTGTCCTTGGGCAAGACACTTAACCCCGAGTTGCTCCCGGTAGGACTGGAAAGCACCTTCAAAGTCAAAGTCAAAGTCAACTTTATTGTCAGAACTGCAATATGTACAGGACATACACAGGACCGAAATTGCGTTTCTCTCAGTCCCTCGGTGCAACAGTAACCATCTAAACACTAAACACTAAAACATTTAATAAACATAAGCATAAAATAGTAAAAGTGTAACACTGTCCTGAGTTTTTTCATAATAGTATAAAAGTATGAAAATTTACACCAACACTGAAACACCAAACACCCAATGAACATAAGCATAAAATGAAATAATAAAAGTGTAATACTGTCCTGAGTTTTTGCATAGTAGTATAAAAAGTATATCTATAAAATAAACTGAAGGTTCTAGCATTGACATTTGCAAAGAGTGGCACAGCAGCATATAAGTTAATGTACACAGTATATGTATGAGGTAGTTGATGTTGGTATAGAGGCAAAGTGGCATATGCAGTGAGGCACATAAGGCACATTTGGCATCCTTAGATAAGGCTAGTCAGAGAATGCTGTATATGTATCTGCAGTAGTGTAGATAAAAGTAGTGTAAATGTAAACAGTAGTAATAAATGTAAGCAGTAGTAATAAATGTAAAGCAGTAGTAATAAATGTAAACCGTATTAATAAATGTAAACAGTGAATGTAAACAGTAGTATGACTATAGGCAGTAATGTAATACAAACATTAGTGCAAATATGAGAAGTAGTGCAAACTGAATGAGCACATGACCGAGAGTTTAGTGAATAACACTAGCCTGGTTAAAACCAGACCCTTGTCCTTCACTTCGCTTTGTACTAGGGTCTGGGACTTCTCCCATAGACAACGATTTCTCTGGTAGATTTTTGAATGGACCAATCAGAGAACGGAAGGCGGAGTTTTGTTAGTTTAGCCTGGCGAGGTCCAGGCTATTCAGATAAATAGCTCAGAAACCACTCGGTGGATATTTTTTCTGCTACCAGTGTGTAATTATATGGCTCTAATTTACTGACTGTTGGCCTAGATGAAACATTTGAGATAAAATTCGATTTTTTATCATTTATTTTCGTAGCGCACCCGAGGCTGTTTGGAAAATGTCAAACCGAAACTATTTAAATCCAGCAGATTTGACCATTTCGTGAATTGATTTAGGAACTGTTAAGCTCAGGAACACTTCTGATATAACGTCAGCTAAGAAATATATTTTTTCTCAGCAAAGAAATAATAGTTTTTTACCTTGTTTTCATGAAAATTCCTTCGTGGCGGCAGCCATTTTAACTGACGACGTCAGTCGACGTCGTTCAAAACTCCGCCTTCTGTTCTCTGATTGGTCCGGTCAAAAATCTACCGGAGATATCCTTGTGGATGGGAGAAGTCCCAGACCCAGCAGTGAAGGGAAATGAGAATTGAGCGGAGCTGCGTAGGAATGGCGAGGGCCAGGCTAGAATAACGCCATAATAATACCTTGCATGGTAGTCTGCCGCTACCGGTGTATGAATGTGTGTAGCATTCAATGTGTGTAGCGCTTTGAGATTTTCACTAATGAAAAGCGCGTTATAAATTGAATTCATTATTATTATTATTATTATTATTATTCTTTTTAAGAAAGCCTATTCTGCCTCCACATGATTTTATTTCTGATTTTTATTTGATCATTGATTTTAGATGCACCTTGTAGCACTTTGAGATTTTCGTTAATGAAAAGTGCGTTACAAATTAAATTCATTATTATTATTATGACCTGACTGAAAATTGTTTGATAAATCCTATAGTTAGTGTCGGCTTGTTCTGCTGCTATAGACTTAGACTACTAGAGGACAAACTGACCTCATTTCCTTAAATGAATTGTTAAAATTGAATAGTTTTCATTTGATACTATTTCTATCTTAACATGTGATTCTTGACCTGCCATTGTGTATCTGTTCCTACCAAACCCAGCTGGTCGAAGCAGATGACGCTTGTCCTGAGTCTGGTTCTGCTAAAGGTTTCTTCCTCATGAGGGAGTTTTTCCTTTCCACTGTCGCCTTCATGCTTGTTCAAGATGAGAGTTCTGTGATGGAGTTAAACTCAAAGCAGTCTGCTCCTCACATAAATAATGTTAAATTATTATTTTTAAATATGAATGTTTCTGTTAAATTATTATTTTATACATGAATGTTTCTGTTAAATTATTATTTTATACATGAATGTTTCTGTTCAGTGAACTGAGACGATTCTGTTGTGACTTGGAGGTTTAGAAATAAACTGAATTGAATTAAATGAACAAATTGTTTTATATATAAAATACTATTATGATGGGAATGAAGAGCTGATTGGCTGCTGCAGCATCTACAGTTCAGCTTTGTTCTAAGTACCACCACAGCCTGCAGGCTCCTGTGTGTTCTAAATATAGACACACACACACGCACGCACACGCACACGCACACACGACACACACGCACGCACGCACGCACGCACGCACACACACACACACACACACACACACACCAAATGTCCTCAGTGTTGGGAGATCTCTCCTTACATGGTAGACGGCGAAAGGCCTTGTCTCTTTCCACAAACTTTACATGAAGTCCAGGTCTGGGAAAAGCCTTTTTTTGGCGTGGACCGTGTGGTAGGGGGTGGGAGGTCCTCACCTCCCTTGACAGCAGGGGAGGTGAGACAGCATCAGACCCCCTGTCTACTGACAGGGGAAGTCTGTAGCTCCAGGCAGCACGAGACGAGGTCACGAAACAAAAGATGGTGAGAGGCTGGTTAATGTCCAGGTCTCATAGATTTATGACCTTTACAGACATTTGAACTGTTTTCCAAACGGGTTTTCACTAAACTCTCGGTGATGTGCTCATACAGTTTGCACTACTTCTCATACTTGCACTAATGTCTGTATTACATTACTGCTTATAATCATAATACTGTTTACATTCTCTGTTTACATTTATTAATACTGTTTACTTTTATTAGTAAGTAAGTAAGTAAGTAAACTTTATTTATATAGCACCTTTCACAGATATAAAATCACAAAGTGCTTTACAAAAGAAATACACATAATAAAATCATACTAAAATCATACTAAAATCATACACTCTTAAAACATGCTATACAAAAAGGTTACACATGATAAACTCTAAAATCGATAAGTACAATTAACCATAAGCCTGTTTAAACTATTACTGCTTACATGTAATTACTACTGTTTACATTTACAGTACACTACTCTAATATCTACACCACTGCTGGTACATATACAGTGTGCTCTGAACGGTCTTATTTAGGGATGCCCAATGTGCCTTACTGCATATGCCACTTTTTGCCTCTATAACAACATCAACTACTACCTCATACATATACTGTGTACATTAACTCATACGCTGCTTTGCCACTTTGCAAATGTCAATGCTAGAAACCTTTAGTTTATTTTAGTTATACTTTTTATACTCTTTTTTTATACTAGTATGCAAAAACTCAGGACAGTATTATGTTCATTAAATGTTTAATGTTTTAGTTTTAGAGTTGGTGTAAATTTTCATACTCTTATACCACTATGCAAAAAACTCAGGACAGTGTTAGTTTTACTATTTTATGCTTATGTCTATTATTATATGTTTCAGTGTTTCAATGTTTAGATGTTTACTGTTGCACCGAGGGACTGAGAGAAACGCAATTTCGGTCCTGTGTATGTCCTGTACTGTACATATTGCAGATCTGACAATAAAGTTGACTTTGACTTTGACTTGACTTTGTGAAGCCACTTCACATTTCACACTTCACAAACCAGCCACTAGGGAGCACAAGCCAGTGTATCTCTTGTGCCGGTCCCAAGCCCGGGTAAATGGTGAGGGTTGTGTCAGGAATGGCATCCGATGTAAAACACTTGCCAAAACCACAACACGAAATTCAGAGACGAGCTGTTAAAGGCTCTGGGTGGTAAGAAAGAGCTTCCAAGTGACTGGGCTACTACAGCAACAGTAATTAGAGAGACAGGTAGGAAGGTACTTGGTGTGTCATCTGGACAGAGAATGGATGATAAGGAAACCTGGTGGTGGAATAGTGAAGTGCAGGACGCCATTCAAAGAAAGAGATTAGCCAAGAAGAAATATGACAGTGAGAGGACTGAAGAGAGGAGACAGGAATATAAGGAGATGGGACATAGAGCAAAGAGGGAAGTAGCTAAGGCAAAGCAGAGGGCGTACAATGAGTTATATGGGAGACTGGACACTAAAGAGGGCGAGAAGGACTTGTACCGATTGGCAAGACAGAGGGATCAGGCTGGAAAGGATGTGCAGCAGGTTAGGCTTATTAAAGTATGGTTTCATGCCAAGAAAGAGCACCACAGATGCATCTTTGATTTGAGGATGTTGATAGAGAAGTACAGAGAGGGTCAGAAAGAACTCCATTGTGTGTTTGTGGATTTAGAAAAAGCATCTGACAGGGTGCCAAGAGAGGAGGTGTGGTATTGCATGAGGAAATCTGGAGTGGCAGAAAAGTATGTTAGACTGGTACAGGACATGTATGAGGACAGCAGGACATGTATGAGGACAGCAGGACATGTATGAAGACAGCAGGACATGTATGAGGACAGCAGGACATGTATGAGGACAGCAGGACATGTATGAGGACAGCAGGACATGTATGAGGACAGCAGGACATGTATGAGGACAGCAGGACATGTATGAAGACAGCAGGACATGTATGAGGACAGCAGGACATGTATGAAGACAGCAGGACATGTATGAGGACAGCAGGACATGTATGAAGACAGCAGGACATGTATGAAGACAGCAGGACATGTATGAAGACAGCAGGACATGTATGAGGACAGCAGGACATGTATGAAGACAGCAGGACATGTATGAAGACAGCAGGACATGTATGAGGACAGCAGGACATGTATGAAGACAGCAGGACAGTGGTGAGATGTGCTGTAGGAGTGACAGATAGCTTCAAGGTGGAGGTGGGAGTGCATCAAGGATCTGCTCTGAGCCCCTTCTTGTTTGCTCTGGTGATGGACCGACTAACAGATGAGGTCAGGCAGGAATCCCCATGGACTATGATGTTTGCAGATGACATTGTGATCTGTGGTGAGAACAGGGAACAGGTGGAAGAGAACTTGGAGAGGTGGAGGTATGCACTTGAAAGAAGAGGAATGAAAGTCAGCCGTAGTAAGACAGAGTACATGTGTGTGAATGAGAGGGAGGAGGTGGAACAGTGAGGCTACAAGGGTCAGAGGTCACAAAGGTGCAGGACTTCAAGTACTTGGGGTCCACTGTCCAGGAAAATGGGGAATGTGGTAAAGAGGTGAAGAAGAGAGTCCAGGCAGGATGGAGTGGATGGAGAAAAGTTTCAGGAGTGATTTGTGACAAAAAGGTGTCAGCAAAGGTCAAAGGTCAAAGGAAAAGTTTACAAGACAGTGGTGAGACCAGCTATGTTGTATGGTCTGGAGACAGAGACATGGACAAAAAGACAGGAGACAGAGACATGGACAAAAAGACAGGAGACAGAGACATGGACAAAAAGACAGGAGACAGAGACATGGACAAAAAGACAGGAGACAGAGACATGGACAAAAAGACAGGAGACAGAGACATGGACAAAAAGACAGGAGACAGAGACATGGACAAAAAGACAGGAGACAGAGACATGGACAAAAAGACAGGAGACAGAGACATGGACAAAAAGACAGGAGACAGAGACATGGACAAAAAGACAGGAGACAGAGACATGGACAAAAAGACAGGAGACAGAGACATGGACAAAAAGACAGGAGACAGAGACATGGACAAAAAGACAGGAGACAGAGACATGGACAAAAAGACAGGAGACAGAGACATGGACAAAAAGACAGGAGACAGAGACATGGACAAAAAGACAGGAGACAGAGACATGGACAAAAAGACAGGAGACAGAGACATGGACAAAAAGACAGGAGACAGAGACATGGACAAAAAGACAGGAGACAGAGACATGGACAAAAAGACAGGAGACAGAGACATGGACAAAAAGACAGGAGACAGAGACATGGACAAAAAGACAGGAGACAGAGACATGGACAAAAAGACAGGAGACAGAGACATGGACAAAAAGACAGGAGACAGAACTGGAAGTAGCAGAAATGAAGATGCTGAGGTTCTCCTTAGGAGTGACAAGGATGGATAAGATCAGGAATGAGATCATCAGAGGTACAGCACATGTTGAACAACTGGGAGATAAAGTTAGGGAGGACACACTGAGATGGTTTGGACATGTCCAGAGGAGGGACAGTGGGTATATTGGTAGAAGGATGTTAGAAATGCAGCTGCCAGGAAAAAGACAAAGAGGAGATATATGGATGCAGTTAGAGAGGACATGGAGGTAGTTGGAGTGAGGACAGAGGATGCAGAGGACAGAGTGAGGTGGAGGAGGATGACTCGCTGTGGAGACCCCTGAAAAGGGAAAAGCCAAAAGAAGAAGAAGAAGAAGAATTGAAGCCACTTCACATGGTGGAGCGCTGTGGCTGCCTCAGAGGAGTCGAAGGGGAGAGGGCAGACTCCACAATCCATCTTATCACCATCAAACTGGTTGGACCACGACGTGAGAGTGATGCTTGTTGAGTTTGTTGTGGCTCCTCGGATTGGTGAAGTCTTTTGGATGAAGGACGAAACATCTCAACAAATAGAAAGAAACCATCCACATGACCTGACTGAACATTGCTGGATTTTAAAAAATCTAGATTATTGAGCATGACCTTTGCTGCTGATGACATTATATTTGTGTAATATATTAATAAGCTTAATGACATTATGTTTGTGTAATATATTTTGATTCACAATTATCCAGGCCTTGATAGAAAAGACCTTCATGGAGCTTTGCTGATTATTTTCATGACCGTTTCTCAAGATTCAAGATTCAAGTTCCTTTATTATCCCCGAGGGGCAATTAGATTTGCAGTCAATAGGTGTGCACAGATTCATACATATGCACTTACACACACATACACATATCAACACAAGACAATAAGACATTAAAATAACAGTGTTAAAATTAGTGTGCATTAAGAAACCTGATTGCTACTGGGATAAATGTGGTGATCTGGAGAAGGCCATCCATGCCTTTGTGACCTCCAGACTTGATTATTGTAATGCTTTGTATGTTGGTATTAATCAATCCTCCATCTCCCGTTTACAGCTTGTACAGAACTCTGCCGCGCGCTTTTTGACCAACACATGAAAATATGAACACATCACTCCTGTCCTGTCCTCTCTACACTGGCTCCCGGTTCAGTTCAGGATACAGTTCAAGCTGCTGCTGTTTGTTTTCAAAGCTCTGAATGGACTCGCACCTCTCTACATCTCAGAACTTTTGAAAGTCCATCAGCCCAGCAGAGCTTTACGATCTGCCAGTCAACACCTGCTGGAGGTGCCTCGCTCAAGGTACAAACAATGGGGAGACCGGTCATTTTCTGTTGCCGGCCCAAAAGCCTGGAACAGCCTCCCCCTTGAGCTGCGTGCCACCTCTGATCTGACTCTGTTCAAAACCAGACTGAAGACCCACTTGTTCAAAAAAGCTTTCAGTGTGTAACTTTTATTACTTTTGGTATTTTAGTATGTAGCATTTTTATTTCCATTGCCTTCTTTTATTGCTGTTGTTTCTTATTCTATTTTCATTGATTTATTGTTCCAGTTTATTCATCTTTTTATCCTGTTAAGCACCTTGGTCAATGCAAGGCATTGTAGGAAGGTGCTATACAAATAAAGTTTATTATTATTATTATTATTATTATAAATGAGTTTTAAATCTGTTCGTTCTACATCTGGGTTGTAGAAACCTGCGTCCAGATGGAAGCAGCCTGAACTCGTCATGGAGTGGGTGATCAGGGTTTGCCAGAATCTGCCTGGCCTTGTTCACTGACCTCACCTTGTGTAGGTCTGCAAGGTTCCTTAGGTCTATGCCAGCAGTTTTGCTGCACATCCTGACAATCCCCGAGAGTTTGCTCTTGTTCTTACAGGTCAAAAGTCCAAACCAACAGATGAAGGAAAAGGTTAAAATAGACTCAATAAAACATGAATAAAACATTCTCATAAAAGTTGAATCAACATTAAAACCACAAAGCTTCCGATAAAAATACATTCTCTGGTGGGCCTTTTTGCAAAGTGAATTCACGTGAAGGTCAAAGGTCAATTTATCATCGAAAACAGTTCCCAGGTATTTATATTGTTGCTCTACCTCCACAGCTTCACCGTTAATGACTATAAGGCGTGTTTCCATCAAGGTTTCTAGGTGCGCATTATGAAGCATCGCATCAGAAAAGCTAAATGGAAACGGCATAATTCGAGTTAACTTCCTCTAAGTCGCTCTAAAGTTTATACGCTCGCTTGAGGTAGTTTTTGGGGAGTCGATTCAGAGCTGAGTCGGCTAAACGACAGATGGAAACAGATTAGCCGACTCAGTTCTGCCGCAGCGAACATTCACGTCACGTGACTGATCAGCTGTTTCCGCTCCGGACAACATGTAACATCGCTAAAACTAGTTGGCATGACAGAATAAATACAACTTGCCCGATAGCAACACATACCTGAAATATTCTCTCCATTTTGCCGAGATGTCTGTTTTCAAACGCTACTTCCTGTTTACTGTGGAAGTGCGTAACGCTGACGTCTGACGTATGGCGCTGACGTGTGACGTAATGACGCTGACGTCTGACGTAGAGACGCTTTGCGTGGCATTGCAGATGCGCTTCAAGCCAGTTTAATGGAAACACTTCTGATCCTCATAATTTTAATTTACATTTTAGCGAAATTTTCTAAAATTCGCTCAAAAATCGAATTTAAATTGGATGGAAACATAGCTTATGGGAGCTGTTACTGAAGAATTTTTACTGAAATCGATTCTCTTCTCTTTTTCAGCCTGAGAACCTTCAGAAAACATGGCTGCAGGAGTTTTACCAGGTAAGAACATCTTCTACACCAGTGGTTTCCAACCTGGGGGGCCCGACCCCCATGGGGGGCGCCAGAGAGCACAGGGGGGTTGAATAATTTGTCTGCTCAGAGGTTAGAGGTTGTAAAAATTTCTATTTGTCCGTGTATCAACTTTAGAAAATAAGCATTATTAAATTATGTTTGAAATGTCACTAAATCCTGATCAACACTGAAGAACCCTCATTTTGGTTATGTTTTAAAAGTTTTCTTTAACGTATTATGTTAACAACTAAAACGTGTACTGTCACTTTAAGGATGTCTGTCCTGCTCTCAGCTTTCGCTGCCTGAGTGAGAAGATTTAGGAAATTTTTGTTGCTCTTGGTTAAGGTCACGTTTTATTAAATATACAACATAAACGTAACCACATAGAGCTGTCATTTATAACCCAAACCTGGAGCCCGACCCGAATCTGAGCCGGGCCATGTTCTTAGTGTGGTCCTGGCCGGTCACGGGCTTTGATCTGGTTTTATGAATCATAGCAAAAAGAAAACTAAATGAAAATGCACAATACAAATCTGTGTTAATCTACTTTTTGAGGAAGAGGCAGGTCCGACCGGCCGGTTATTAAAAAAGTTGCGTGAAGCTCAGATGGACAACCTGTCACCAGCTGCACATGTCCACTGAACCACCTGTTAGAAATGGACTTGTGACCTGTCCAGGGTGTCCCCCGCCTCTCGCACAGTGACTGCTGGACATGGACACCAGCGACCCCCGACCCGAAAAGGAAGAAGCGGGTGAGGATGGATGGATGGATTTATTTATTTGCTAATAATAATAATAATAATAATAATAATGTCTATTCCTGTCATCTAATCACTGGCCATGTGCATCTCCTTGGCTGTGAAGATGAACTTTGTGGACCTCCAAGTTGATTCTGTATCCAAAGAATATTTCAAAGAAAATGGACAAAAAGTTTTGGACAGCCAAAGGACAAGTCCTTGACCCAGACCGTCCAAACACTGATGAGGGTTCTTCTTCCATTCAGCACTACTTCCTGTCTGAGGCAGCTTCAGCCACTTGTGTCAGTAAAAACAAAAGCTGCAACAGACTTGATGTCCATCAAGACTTCAGGTTGTCTGTGACAAACGGTAATTCAATTATAGCAAATGAATAACCTTGTGTTAAGTAAACATTATTGAATTCAATGTTTGATAGTCAAAGACTCTGTTTAATTCAAACTGTTTAGTTCAAGCTGAACATCCTCTTAATATAAATGTGCAATGATGCATTTTTCTCTGAAACCTGCAAGTGAAGATACAGTGACACTGTTTATCTCATTTGGTTTGATTTCAGGACAATAATCACGTCAACAAGAGACGTATTTTTGTCCTAATTAATAATCAGAAGATAATCTCTGGTTTTGTTATTATCATCAGTAGGTTCAATATGTTGATAATTGAATGACGTTGTTTTAATCACAGTGACAGGTCAACAGTGTTTGTTTAAAAGTGTTAAGACAGTTTTAATCAGCTTTATCATAAAATGCTGGCTCCTAAAACTAACACTTGACCTCTTCCGCTGATGTCATTTTCACGCCTCCTCCCGGTGCCAATGGCCATTCGGGAAGGACTAAATTTCTAGGTCAAGTTCCCTTTTTAAAGTTCCACTTCCTGCTCCTCAGTCAGTCTGCTGGAGGAGTTTGACCTATGATATTTCTCCAAAGAGCTGATTTGAACGCTGGTCAAAACGCTAATGACCACGTCATCAGTTAAAGACTTATAACATGCTAGTTATAAGTCCACTTCGAGCTTTAAGCTCCAACTTGAATAAACTTTCCTCTCAAGGAATACCTTTATTCTGAAAACCAACAAGGAAATGCCGCTATTCTGGTCTGGTTAACGCAGACGTCCCGAGACATTGAAACGGTAAAAACGGACAACCGGACCCAAGAAGACTGATCATCTTTGAAGGTAACGAGTTGTCAGATGTTTTTCCAAGTGTACCGACGGCTAGCGAACGTTTTCCGGAACGTGTGCGATCTCTGGTTTGCAACACATCTTCCCAAGACAACTCCCTAACTCTCACTTCCTTTATATCCTCCATCTTACTCCTCCTATTTCTCCTTAAACTTATTCTTGCCAGAACTTTAAGAAATATTTGCCTACAGATATAAAGTAATATGTCATCTCATTACTTGTGTCTGTTGTTCCAAAATTGAATCTGTCAACAGTTAGTCTATAAGAAATTTGATCAGAAACAATGGCCCTCATGCACGAACCATTCGTACGCAAAGATTTGTTCTTACACTGTGCGTACGAGTGATTTAGGATCATTTGCGGCATTCAACAATGTTTTCGTATCCTACGATTTTCTTCAGATACGAACAAAATTTACGAGTGGTCCGGACCTGTCGTATAATTTAGGAGCGTCAGTCTGCTGTCATCCAGACGGATCTTCTGCACGAATAACTTCATATTTCGTTATTTAGAAAATATTTTGGGTTTAAAAAAATCACGCACCATAATTATTCTTGACAATAGGTTATTCTGTTTGAATTAGAATTATAATTTTAAGTTTAATTTGTCTGGTGTGTCGCGCAGGCCGTGCGCTCCCCTTGGTCATCAAAGCCGCTCCTCATATTAACACCCAGGTACATAAAATCCCCACACCGCCGCAGAACAAGTACGAATTAAGACTGATCTTGTGCCAAACACCATCGGAGCAATTGATTATTATATCTGATTCGAAATATAACCTGCAGAATGTGGTTGCGCCCTGACCAGGAGGTGCGCGATGAGCAGGAGGTGCGCGCATCATTTGTGCTGCAAAACATGTTGGCACGCATCTTGCAGCGTGGCATTTATTGTCCATCCATCTCCTGACCACCTCCTGTCATGTTGGCACGCGTCTTGACCACCTCCTTGCGCAGCAAGACGCGTGCCAACATGACAGGAGGTGGTCAAGGATTGACCACCTCCTGTCCGTGCTGCGGCGAGATGTTTGTTTGAAGCCATTTTCAGATCAAACCATTTATTCTTGATTTCTGATACTGTACGACCCACGGGAGACAAAACATATGCACTACAATATTAATATGATGTTAACTGTAGTTTCGAGACATTTTAAAATGCTTCTGTTGAAAAACACATCCGACACTTGCGGGGGGGTGGGGGGCAGCGGTGCGCCACGGCTCTTCTGAATAAGTGAAACTACACAGTTGTTTACACTAACATTAAAAATATTTGACCATCCGACACCTGCGGGGGGGGGGGGGGTAGCCACAGCGCGACTGAGAGCAGATCTCCGAATGCGTGAAGTTCCTCCTTTTACTTCATGAGTTTGAATGAATGGACACTTCCTGCTGTCTGACAGCAGGAAGCTGTGGCCTTATATGGTGTTTTGAGGGGTGGGAATTATGTAAATAACCTTCACGCGTGCACGCGCAGCTGTTTAGGACAGGTGGGATTCATTAAATATACGCACTGCATTTACACACGTTTCCTCATGATAGAAGACTTTGTTGGATCTGACGTGGCATGTTCGTACGAACGCTTCGTACGAACAAAAGTAGGAGAAATTTAGGATAAAAATACGAACATTTTCGTGCATGAGGGCCAATGGCCCTCATGCACGAACCGTTCGTACGCACAGATTTGTTCTTAAACTGTGCGTACGAGTGATTTAGGATCATTTGCGGCATTCAACAATGTTTTCGTATCCTACGATTTTCTTCAGATACGAACAAAATTTACGAGTGGTCCGGACCTGTCGTATAATTTAGGAGCGTCAGTCTGCTGTCATCCAGACGGATCTTCTCCACGAATAACTTCATATTTCGTTATTTAGAAAATATTTTGGGTTTAAAAAAATCACGCACCATAATTATTCTTGACAATAGGTTATTCTGTTTGAATTAGAATTATAATTTTAAGTTTAATTTGTCTGGTGTGTCGCGCAGGCTTCAGTGAGTCGTGCGCTCCCCTTGGTCATCAAAGCCGCTCCTCATATTAACACCCAGGTACATAAAATTCCCATACACCGCCGCAGAACAAGTACGAATTAAGACTGATCTTGTGCCAAACACCATCGGAGCAATAGATTATTATATCTGATTCGAAATATAACCTGCAGAATGTGGTTGCGCGATGACCAGGAGGTGCGCGCATGACCCATTTGTGCTGCAAAACATGTTGGCACGCGTCTTGCAGCGTGGCATTTACAGTATTGTCCATCCATCTCGCAGACTGACCACCTCCTGTCCGTGCTGCGGCGAGACGTTTGTTTGAAGCCATTTTCAGATCAAACCATTTATTCTTGATTTCTGATACTGTACGACCCACGGGACACACAACATATGCACTACAATATTAATATGAAGTTAACTGTAGTTTAGAGACATTTTAAAATGCTTCTGTTGAAAAACACATCCGACACTTGCGGGGGGTGGGGGGGTAGCGGTGCGCCACAGCTCTTCTGAATAAGTGAAACTATAATGTAACACAGTACACTAAAATTAAAGATATTTGACCATCCGACACTTGCGGGGGGGGGGGGTAGCCACAGCGCCACTGAGAGCAGATCTCCGAACGCGTGAAGTTCCTCCTTTTACTTCTTGAGTTTGAATGAATGGACACTTCCTGCTGTCAGAAGGCAGGAAGCGTGGCCTTATATGGTGTTTTGAGGGGTGGAAATTATGTAAATTACCTTCCCGCGAGCACGCGCAGGTGAGTAGAACAGGTGGGATCCATCAACTTTAAGCAGCCCGTTTACACGCTTTTCCTGTGGATAGAAGACTTTGTTGGATCTGACGTGGCATGTTCGTACGAACGCTTCGTACGAACAAAAGTAGGAGAAATTTAGGATGAGAATACGAACATTTTCGTGAATGAGGGCCAATCTGTTATACACATGTTTGATGTAATTTTACGATACTGTTAAATAAATGGTTCAGTTCTGCTGAACCAACATGAATTAACGTTTCATGCCTGTTACATCTCATCTGACCACACAAGTTATGTGTAAATTACTTAAAAAGAGAGAACTCATTAAATAATCTAGTGTATAAACTGATCTCTCCATACACTACTACAACTGTAGTATATATTACTACAAAACTGAACTTTTGTTTGATCTGGTTTAGTGAAAATAAGTTGGATCTAGTTTAATGAAGTTTATCTCTTGTTGGAACTGGTTTAGTGAAGCTGCACTTTTGTTGGATCTGGTTTAGTGAAACTGATCTCTTGTTGGATCTGGTTTAGTGAAACCGAACTCTTGTTGAATCTGGTTTAGTGAAACTGAACTCTTGTTGAATCTGGTTTAGTGAAGCTGAACTCTTGTTGGATCTGGTTTAGTGAAACTGAACTCTTGTTGAATCTGGTTTAGTGAAACTGAACTTTTGTTGGATCTGGTTTAGTGAAACTGAACTTTTGTTGGATCTGGTTTAGTGAAACTGAACTTTTGTTGGATCTGGTTTAGTGAAGTTGAACTCTTGTTGGCTCTGGTTTAGTGAAGTTGAACTCTTGTTGGCTCTGGTTTAGTGAAGCTGAACTCTTGTTGGATCTGGTTTAGTGAAGTTGAACTCTTGTTGGCTCTGGTTTAGTGAAGTTGAACTCTTGTTGAATCTGGTTTAGTGAAACTGATCTCTTGTTGAATCTGGTTTAGTGAAGCTGAACTCTTGTTGGATCTGGTTTAGTGAAGTTGAACTCTTGTTGGCTCTGGTTTAGTGAAGCTGAACTCTTGTTGGATCTGGTTTAGTGAAACTGAACTCTTGTTGAATCTGGTTTAGTGAAGCTGAACTCTTGTTGGATCTGGTTTAGTGAAACTGAACTCTTGTTGAATCTGGTTTAGTGAAGTTGAACTCTTGTTGAATCTGGTTTAGTGAAGTTGAACTCTTGTTGGCTCTGGTTTAGTGAAGTTGAACTCTTGTTGGCTCTGGTTTAGTGAAGCTGAACTCTTGTTGGATCTGGTTTAGTGAAACTGAACTCTTGTTGAATCTGGTTTAGTGAAGCTGAACTCTTGTTGGATCTGGTTTAGTGAAACTGAAC
The DNA here is from genome assembly GCA_038048925.1 of Garcialebias charrua. Lineage (NCBI taxonomy): Eukaryota > Metazoa > Chordata > Actinopteri > Cyprinodontiformes > Rivulidae > Garcialebias > Garcialebias charrua. Next base: position 1,285 of record JBBPBX010078257.1, on the reverse strand, counting down.
TTTTGTTGGATCTGGTTTAGTGAAACTGAACTTTTGTTGGATCTGGTTTAGTGAAGTTGAACTCTTGTTGGCTCTGGTTTAGTGAAGTTGAACTCTTGTTGGCTCTGGTTTAGTGAAGTTGAACTCTTGTTGGATCTGGTTTAGTGAAATTGAAATTTTGTTTGATCTGGTTTAGTGAAACTGAACTCTTGTTGAATCCGGTTTAGTGAAGCTGAACTCTTGTTGAATCTGGTTTAGTGAAATTGTCTTTTTGTTGGATCTGGTTTAGTGAAACTGTCTTTTTGTTGGATCTGGTTTAGTGAAACTGAACTCTTGTTGAATCTGGTTTAGTGACACTGAACTCTTGTTGAATCTGGTTTAGTGAAACTGAACTCTTGTTGAATCTGGTTTAGTGAAACTGATCTCTTGTTGGATCTGGTTTAGTGAAACTGAACTCTTGTTGGATCTGGTTTAGTGAAACTGAACTCTTGTTGAATTTGGTTTAGTGAAGCTGAACTCTTGTTGGATCTGGTTTAGTGAAGCTGAACTCTTGTTGGATCTGGTTTAGTGAAACTGATCTCTTGTTGGATCTGGTTTAGTGAAACTGAACTCTTGTTGAATCTGGTTTAGTGAAGCTGAACTCTTGTTGAATCTGGTTTAGTGAAGCTGAACTCTTGTTGGATCTGGTTTAGTGAAGCTGAACTCTTGTTGGATCTGGTTTAGTGAAACTGAACTCTTGTTGAATCTGGTTTAGTGAAACTGAACTCTTGTTGGATCTGGTTTAGTGAAACTGAACTCTTGTTGAATCTGGTTTAGTGAAACTGAACTCTTGTTGGATCTGGTTTAGTGAAACTGAACTCTTGTTGGATCTGGTTTAGTGAAACTGAACTCTTGTTGGATCTGGTTTAGTGAAACTGAACTCTTGTTGAATCTGGTTTAGTGAAACTGAACTCTTGTTGGATCTGGTTTAGTGAAACTGAACTTTTGTTGATCTGCACCTTTGTGACCTCTGCTCCTTGTAGCCTCACTGTTCCACCAGCCTCCCTCTCATTCACACACATGTACTCTGTCTTACTACGGCTGACTTTCATTCCTCTTCTTTCAAGTGAATACCTCCACCTCTCCAAGTTCTCTTCCACCTGTTCCCTGTTCTCACCACAGATCACAATGTCATCTGCAAACATCATAGTCCATGGGGATTCCTGCCTGACCTCATCTGTTAGTCGGTCCATCACCAGAGCAAACAAGAAGGGGCTCACATACTGTCCTGCATGTGATAAATATAGTAGAAGTTGAAAATTGTTCA
>JBBPBX010078256.1:0-16667 GCA_038048925.1 Garcialebias charrua | reverse complement strand
GGATGCGTATGCACTTCCAAACTTGGAAGAATCTTTTTCGGCCTTAACTGGGTCCAAATGGTTTACAGTGTTGGATTTGAAATCTGGTTTTTACCAAATAGAGATGAACGAAGAGGATAAGCCAAAAACTGCATTTGTCACACCTCTTGGTTTTTGGGAGTGGAATCGGATGCCACAGGGGGTAACCAATGCCCCAAGTGCCTTTCAAAGATTGATGGAGAAGTGTATGGGAGACTTGCATCTTAATAAAGTACTTGTGTTCAATGACGACCTTATTGTCTTCTCCACCTCTCTTGAGGAACATGAGAGAAGGTTAATGCAAGTACTAACCAGACTAAAAGAGTTTAGTTTAAAGTTGTCCCCTGAAAAATGCAAGTTCTTCCAGACCAGTGTACGGTATTTGGGCCATGTTGTGTCTGAAAGGGGGGTAGAAACTGACCCAGAGAATCTAAAAAGGCTAAGTCTGGTCCTCTGGACATTCAAAAAATAACTGACCCAGAGAAGATATCTGCATTAAAATCCTGGCCAGTTCCCCGAAACCTTAAAGAGCTAAGATCTTTTCTGGGCGGCCGTGGCGTATTTGTAATGGCAGTCGTCTCCCGATCGGAAGGTTGGCGGTTCGAATCCCGGTTCCCCACACCATGTGTCGTTGTGTCCTTGGGCAAGACACTTAACCCCGAGTTGCTCCCGGTAGGACTGGAAAGTGCCTTGCATGGTAGTCTGCCACTACCGGTGTATGAATGTGTGTAGCACTTTGAGATTTTCACTAAAGAAAAGTGCGTTATAAATTGAATTTATTATTATTATTATTATCTTTTCTGGGATTCGCTGGTTACTATAGGCGGTTTATTAAGGACTATGCCACCCTTGTCAAACCGCTAAACCTCCTCACACATGGCTATGCACCAGTTCGTCAGTCCACCAAGACTAAAAGTATTTTGGCTAAGTACCTTGATCCCAAACAGTCCTTTGGTGAAAGGTGGACCACTGATTGCCAAATTGCTTTTAATACAGTAATTGAGAAGTTGACCTCTGCTCCTGTACTCGGATTTGCCAACCCTAAGTTACCTTATATTCTCCACACAGATGCAAGCACAATAGGGCTGGGAGCCGTGTTATACCAGGAGCAGGAAGGCAAGCTTAGAGTAATTGCCTATGCCAGCCGAGGCTTGTCTCAGAGTGAGTCAAGATATCCAGCCCATAAGCTTGAGTTTCTGGCCTTGAAATGGAGTGTGACAGAGAAGTTTCATGATTATCTGTATGGTGCCAGCTTCACTGTCATTACAGATAGCAATCCACTCACATATGTCCTGACATCAGCAAAGCTTGATGCCACCAGTCACCGATGGTTGGCCGCACTTTCTACATACTCATTTAATATGCAGTATCGTGCTGGAAGACAAAATTTAGATGCGGATGCCCTGTCAAGGCGCTCTCATGGGGAAGCTTCAGAAAAAGATCTTTCATGCAAAGAGTGGGAACTAGTTCACCAACTCACAAAGCAATTGTGTGAACCTGGCAATGCTAAGGAGATTTCTTCTGATATTGTGGATGCCATTTGTCAGAGTTGTCTGGTGAGAACACACCACCAGTCAGACTCATTATATTCTATCACCATGGTTGAGTCCTTATCAGCCAGCATCAAGGTCATTCCAGACACTTATGTCAATGAGGACTCCTACGGCTTGCCAGTTATTCCATCTCTATCACATGATGATTTAAAAGCAGAACAGCAAGCTGATCCTGCTATCCGCGAGGTAGTTTATCAGCTTGAGACAGGTGAAAAGGTTCCCCACACAGCTCGAGAGGAATTGCCAGAGCTGCCCTTGTTGCTGCGAGAATGGAGCAAGCTGGTGTTAGAGGATGGTGTGTTGTATAGGAGAAGGCAGGAAGATGACACATTCATTTTCCAACTAGTTCTTCCTCCAAACCTACGTTCTACAGTCCTCAAAGCCCTCCATCAAGATATGGGGCATATGGGTATAGAATGTACACTTGATCTGGTACGCCAAAGGTTCTTTTGGCCAAAGATGGCAGCTGATGTGGACCGAACCATTAAAACATGTGAACACTGTGTTAGGCGTAAGGCTTTGGTTGAAAAAGCAGCCCCACTGGTCAACATAAAGACCAGTCTGTAGGAGTCCTGCCTTCCCGTCCAGCAACCTCAAGCAGCAGCTAATCAGCTGATTAGCTACACCTGCACCTGCCTCCTAGACCTTCACCTCCTGCTCTACTTAAACCACAACCAGACGTTCAGCCAACGCTCGAACATTGATTACCTTGGGTAATGTTGTGACAGCCACAGATTCTTAGTCACTGACTCATCTGCACTAACCTGTTTGCCTTCTGCCCACCTGTTCAGCTCCTGTTCCGTCCTGCTTGCCCGCTCGTCTCCAAGGCTGCGTCTGGTTGCCAATCCTGCACACCAAATCCATAACTAAGGACTCATTCTGGACCCCTGTCATCTCTGGACTTCGCCCTCAGTGATTCATTATTCAACGTCGCCTGCAAACATTCAACAGTAAGGACAAATACAACTTCATCACAATTATCAAAGAACCATCTGGATCACAGGATATTCACCACCTCTCCTCTTCTCTCCCCACAGCCTACTCCAGTTCCAGCACCTGTAAATAAAATATCACTTTTGTATTTGCTTGTCCTCGTGTTCTTTGGTCTGCCATTTGGGGTCAAAATATCTGTCATCATGTTAGAATGTTCGAGCCAACCAGACCCTCAAGGCCAGACCAAAGACAGTCAGAGGGACCAAGCAATATTAGCTCTACAGGCCCGGAGTGAACGTAACGAGCAAACTCTAACTAAACTTCTCACCCAACAGAGTGAACTTGGTAGCATGATACATGCTGTTGGACAACAAGTCGCCGCCATGACTACCAAAGGCCCCGAACCACTCCGTCCACCCGAACCAACTCCAGTTTCAGTCCCAGCATCAACATACAGACATGAACCTGATGTCAGACCTACCGAACTCTTTGGTGGAGACTCCAAGCTGGTGGGTGGTTTCCTCCTCCAATGTGAGCTCGCGTTCAACCAAGCACCCGTCAGGTATGGCTCCGACTCGTCCCGTATCTCCTATATCGTCTCTGCCCTGAAAGGCGACGCTCTGCAGTGGGCCACTGCTCATCTCCGCGCACGTTCTTTGTCCTCCCTGTCCTTCACAAACTTTATAAGAGACTTTAAACTAGCCTTCGATCACCCCTTGTTGCAAGAGGAAGCGCAACAAAGATTATTCTCAATCAGACAGGGTTCAAGATCTGTCGCCGAGTTCTCCATCCGCTTCCGGGTGATCGCGGAAGAGTCAGGCTGGGGAGAGATCGCACTAAAAAGCGCTTTCCGAAACGCGCTTAATGACAACATTAAGGACCAAATCTCCATACAAGAGCCTCCCCAGGATTTAGAAGATCTAATCTGTCTCGCAATTAGAATCGACACTCGAAACAGAGAACGTAAATTGGAAAGGGACTACAAATCCTGGAACCGCCCCTCAACCGGAAGTAGTTCCCCGACACCAGTCTTCCCCGAACCAGAGCCTATGCAGGTGGGTCGGGCAAAACTGTCCCCTGAGGAAAGACAACGTAGACTATCTGCAAATGAGTGTCTATATTGTGGAAAAAGTGGCCACTTTGTGAAAAACTGTCAGCTCCGTTTAAAAGGCCAGAACCACCAATAAATCAGGAGATATTGGTGGGTAATTTAACTTCAACTCCTGAGAAAAATTTCTGTCTCCCTGCTACTGTTTATTTTGATAAAGATTCTTTTTCCACTCAGGCTTTAATTGACTCTGGTGCAGAACAGAATTTGATTTCCTTGGATATTGTGAAGTTTCTTAACCTACCCATGCTTCCTTTAAACAGCTCTGTCAGTGTCAGAGGTCTCACTGGGCAGACCATCACCTCCATCTCCCACTGGACTCAAAACATTCACCTGGTGCTGTCAGGTAACCATCATGAGAAATGTGATTTTTTCATTTTTGATTCCCCTAAGCCCCAATTGATTTTAGGTTACCCATGGCTGCTAAAACACAACCCACAGATTAACTGGAAAAATAACATGATTGAACATTGGGGTGAGGCCTGTTTAGTCGATTGTTTACGTTCTGCCATCTCTTCTGGTTCTGTCTCACCCCCCAGTAAGGAAGAGATTGACCTTTCCAGAGTGCCCTCCGTATATCATGTGCTTGCCCCAGTTTTTAGTAAACAGAAAGCCATCTCCCTACCACCTCACAGACCTTATGATTGCCCCATAGATCTCCTTCCTGGTGCCCCTCTGCCATCTAGCAGACTGTACAACCTGTCAGGCCCAGAGAGGGAGACAATGAGGCAATACATAGAGGAATCTTTACAGTCAGGTATTATCCGCCCGTCTACTTCTCCCCTCGGTGCAGGGTTTTTCTTTGTTTCAAAGAAAGATAAGACTTTGAGACCCTGCATCGACTTCAGGGGACTTAACAACATCACTATTAAAAATAAGTATCCCCTTCCTCTCATTGACTCTGTGTTTGAACGGCTTCAGGACTCTAGAATGTTCACTAAACTTGATCTCCGCAACGCCTATCACTTAGTGAGAATTCGAGAAGGGGACGAATGGAAGACCGCCTTTAAGACACCCCTAGGACACTATGAGTACTTGGTCATGCCTTTTGGACTCACTAACGCCCCTGCCATTTTTCAAAACTTAATTAATGATGTCCTGAGAGATTTCCTGGATGATTTTGTGTTTGTTTATCTTGATGATATTTTGATTTTTTCTAAAGACCCCGCTCAGCACACCAGACATGTCAAAGCAGTTCTCCAAAGGCTTCTGGAGAACAAATTGTATGTGAAAGCTGAAAAATGTGAATTCTCTGTGCCTTCTGTGCCCTTTCTGGGATTCATTTTTGAAAAAGGACAGGTTCGATCCGACCCAGAGAAGATAAAAGCGGTGGCAGAGTGGCCCACACCCCAGGACCGAAGACAGCTCCAACGGTTTCTGGGCTTTGCAAATTTCTACCGACGCTTCATCAAAAACTACAGTCAGGTAGCCTCGCCATTAACACAGCTCACCTCTCCCATCCGTAAATTTGTCTGGTCCCCAGAGGTGGAGGCCGCCTTCCAGGAACTTAAAAGGCTCTTTTCGTCCGCTCCCATACTTTCCCATCTGGACCCTCATCGTCAGTTCATCGTGGAGGTGGACGCATCCGCTACAGGTGTGGGAGCGGTGCTCTCGCAGCGATCCCCTACGGATGGTAAGATCCACCCCTGCGCTTTCTTTTCTCGGCGTTTGTCCCCTGCCGAATGCAATTACGATGTGGGTAACAGAGAACTGTTGGCCATCAAGATGGCTCTTGAAGAATGGAGACATTGGTTGGAGGGGGCTGAATTACCATTTGTGATATGGACAGATCACCGGAATCTTACCTACATTCAGGGAGCAAAGAGGCTCAATGCCCGTCAAGCACGTTGGTCTCTATTTTTTGCACGCTTCAATTTCTCAATCTCATACATACCCGGTTCTCGTAACATTAAACCTGATGCTCTTTCCCGCCAGTTCTCCTCTTCAGAGACCGAATCACCGGAGACTATTCTGCCCCACTCCTGCACTGTGGCAGTCATGACCTGGGACATTGAGAGAGAAATCCTGGAGGCCCAGAAGACCGAACCAGACCCTGGCACTGGTCCCCCAGGGAGAAAGTATGTTCCCTCTGCAGCCATCAGCAAAGTCCTCCATTGGATCCATTCAGCCAAGTTCTCCTGTCATCCAGGTATGAGTCGCACCCTCTCCTTGACAAAAAGACATTTCTGGTGGCCTAACATGGAGAGGGATGTCAGACAATACGTGTCTGCCTGCACCACTTGTGCATGTAACAAGGCCACTAACAAACCCCCAGCAGGTCTCCTCCTTCCACTCCCTACGCCTGGGCGTCCGTGGTCCCACATAGCCCTGGACTTTGTCACCGGACTGCCTGTCTCTGAGGGTAATTCTGTTGTATGTACAATCATCGACCGTTTCTCCAAAGCTGCACACTTCATACCCCTACTGAAACTACCCTCAGCATCCGAGACAGCACAGCTCATGGTCAAACATGTTTTTCGTTTGCATGGTATACCTCTTGATATTGTTTCCGACAGAGGCCCTCAATTCATCTCCCAAGTTTGGAAGGCCTTCTGTCAAGCTCTGGGAGCCACCTCTAGCCTGACGTCGGGTTATCACCCTCAGTCGAATGGACAGACTGAGAGGTGTAACCAAGAGCTCGAAGCCGCTTTGAGGTGTGTTATTGAACATAATCCTACCACCTGGAGCCAACACCTGCCTTGGGTTGAGTATGCTCATAATTCTCAAGTTTCGTCCGCCACTGGTTTGTCCCCGTTTGAGGCCTCTTTGGGATACACTCCGCCCTTATTTCCCTCACAAGAAACTGACATTTCTGTTCCCTCTGTCCAGCATCATCTCCGTCGGTGTCGCAGGATTTGGCGCCAGACCAGGGCAGCTCTTCTCAGGACGGCTGAACAAAACAAGCGATTTGCTGACCGCCACCGTTCTTCTGCTCCCGATTACCAGGTGGGGCAGAAGGTTTGGTTGTCCACCAGAGACATTAAATTGAAGGACACTCCCAGGAAGCTGGCCCCCAAGTTCATTGGCCCCTTCCCGATTGTCAGGATCATTAATCCTGCTGCTGTCCGACTTCAACTGCCTTCCACCCTACGTATCCATCCCACGTTCCATGTCTCACGGATTAAACCCGTCTCCACCAGCCCACTTCACCCTCCTGCCGACCCTCCTCCTCCGCCTCGTTTCATCAACGATGATCCTGTTTACTCCGTCCGGCGCTTGCTGGACGTGCGTCGCAGGGGTCGACAACTCCAGTACCTGGTGGATTGGGAGGGCTATGGCCCAGAGGAGCGTTCGTGGGTTCCCCGCTCCTTCATTCTGGACCCCTCCCTTATCTCTTCTTTTTACAGGGACCACCCGGACAGGAGATCGCCTAGAGGCGATGCTAGAGGAGGGGGTACTGTAGGAGTCCTGCCTTCCCCTCCAGCAACCTCAAGCAGCAGCTAATCAGCTGATTAGCTACACCTGCACCTGCCTCCTAGACCTTCACCTCCTGCTCTACTTAAACCACAACCAGACGTTCAGCCAACGCTCGAACATTGATTACCTTGGGTAATGTTGTGACAGCCACAGATTCTTAGTCACTGACTCATCTGCACTAACCTGTTTGCCTTCTGCCCACCTGTTCAGCTCCTGTTCCGTCCTGCTTGCCCGCTCGTCTCCAAGGCTGCGTCTGGTTGCCAATCCTGCACACCAAATCCATAACTAAGGACTCATTCTGGACCCCTGTCATCTCTGGACTTCGCCCTCAGTGATTCATTATTCAACGTCGCCTGCAAACATTCAACAGTAAGGACAAATACAACTTCATCACAATTATCAAAGAACCATCTGGATCACAGGATATTCACCACCTCTCCTCTTCTCTCCCCACAGCCTACTCTAGTTCCAGCACCTGTAAATAAAATATCACTTTTGTATTTGCTTGTCCTCGTGTTCTTTGGTCTGCCATTTTGGGTCAAAATATCTGTCATCATGTTACAGTCATCCTCTTGAACTACCGTGAATGGACTTTTTATCCATTGAGCCAGATAGTGCCAATACCAAAGACATTCTTGTACTCACTGATCACTTTACAAAATTTGCTGTGGCCATACCAACTCCCAACCAGAAGGCAAAAACTGTTGCCAAGTGTCTCTGGAATGACTTTATGGTCCATTATGGCATTCCAGAGCGCTTACATTCTGACCAAGGGCCAGACTTTGAATCAAAATTAATCAAAGAACTCTGTGAGCTGGTTGGAATTAAGAAGACTCGAACTACCCCCTATCATCCAAGGGGGAACCCAGTCGAGCGCTTTAACCGAACCCTGCTAAATATGTTGGGAACACTGGAAGCCAAGCAAAAGTCTATGTGGCGAGAGTACGTGAAACCCCTTGTACACGCCTACAATTGTACAAGAAATGAGGTCACAGGGTTTACACCTTACGAACTCCTGTTTGGTAGATCTCCACGACTCCCTATTGACTTAGCTTTTGGCTTACCAGTTAAAGAACCTCCATCTTCCTCCCACTCGGAGTATGTTAAAAACCTTCGATCTTGGCTTGAGGAAAGTTATAGATTAGCCACACAGAGTGCTGTCAAGCCTGCCAAAAAGAATAAAAGCCGCTTTGATAAGCGAGTGACACCCTGTGCTCTGGAGGTCGGAGATAGAGTGCTCGTTCGTAATGTTAGATTACGTGGAAAGCACAAACTGGCAGATAGGTGGGAGCAAGAGGTGTATGTTGTTGTCAAGCGTGCAGGTGATCTTCCTGTCTATACTGTAAAACCTGAGACTAGGGATGGACCAACTCGCACACTCCATCGAGACCTACTGCTGCCCTGTGGGTTCCTCTCAGCCAGTACAGTAGATTTCCCTGTACCTGCTCCTAACCGTAGACCAAAGACTCGTAGCCAAACTCAGAATCACTCTGATTTTGCTCTGGAAAGAGAAGGGGATTCTGATTCAGATGTTCCAGAATGCTTTGAAAGAACCATCCAACCTGAACTCTTGGTTGAGTCCAGTGATGCAGTGAGATTTACTAGGTCATCAGTCCCAAGTGACACTGTTGATGCTGACCCTTCATTATCAGGTTCAGTAACAGCCCCTGCATATGTAATACCTACAGCTAAGGAGTCCTTGCCACTGTCCAATGAAGAGCTGCTCACGTCTGTCGACCAGGCAGAGGAACTAACAGAAGTGCCAAAGATGGAGGAAAACACTACAGTTTACCCTTCTGAATCTGTGGAACTGCCTGTGGAAGAAAACCTATTTATTGACATGACTGAAGACTTACATGATGCCACAATATCTGTGGAGGCTGAGGGTGAAGGTCTTGGCCCTGAACAATCTGAGTCATCATTGGATCTGACATATAATGGTTCTGCCACTGCATCTAATGATGCTGAGGCTGAGATAGCCCTCAGACAATCTACCCGGCAGCGTCACCAGCCAAGTCGACTGCAATATTCAGTATTGGGTAACCCATTAATTTCTGTTGTTCAAACCTTGTTTCAGGGCTTATCTGATGCCTATACTCATCGTCCCTGCAGCAGATGTTCAGAACTGGTAAAGTCCAATAATTCTCCTGCAACGAGGACGTGCACAAATTAAAGCGGGGAGTGTGTAACCCAGTCAATTTTGGTGCTTCTATTTCCTCAATTTTATGCTTTTACCTTGTCCACTGTTTTGGGAATAAATGTGAAATCTCATGAGATTTCACGGGATTTGAGTTTCATAGAAAAACATGACTGCTCCCATTACTTGGGAGAGCAGATGTGTGTGACTGAGGAAGTTCAGAGCTGTTGCAGGTGGGCATTAAACAATTTTAAATACATTTATTTTTGGACTGTCATATACTTACTGGTATGCTTCTCAGCTTTTAGATGTCTCTAAGCTGTGAGAAACTGCTGTTTTGTGCTTAAAAGACCAGAAACAAGCAAACTGGTGAGTGTTTATATTGTTTGTAGCATGCCAATGCTGGCATTAGCATGCTAAAGCAAATCCCAATTGTTTGTTGGCTTATGGCCTTTAAATATAAATGGTCAAACGCTATTTAATGGATTAAATGGTTATGTTGTACTTTTGTGCCATCTTTAACATTTAATCATACAGTGACTATGAATGTGAAGAGTACTCTATTTAGAAATTGTTTGTGTATTTATATTATGATAAACAATTTAGAAAAGTAAATCATGTACATGTAGATCATCAATATATCAACCCTATGTATTTGTAAAACTATTTATGGTATGGTATAGGCTCTGTGCACCAGCGTCGTGAATCACTTCCGCATTGACTGGAAAGGTGTTTTCCATCTTCCGGTCTAATCCCCGTTGATGGCGTCTTCTATGTGTTTACATGAGCTGCCCAAGATAAGTATCAACGATGTTCATCGTATCGTTGATGCCTGGTCCCCTGCTCTGACAAGCAAACGTAACAAGGGATTTAAATTGCATATCTTAAGTTTCCTGCACAACTACGAGGGTAAGTAACGTTAGTTTGATCGTTGTGTTGTTGCTACCTGTTAGCGGCTAACGTTAGCCTATTAGCAACGCAATCTTTTTTTGTATACAAACAGATTTTCCACACTTAAACAAAACGGCTCATATTTTGTGATCCTTCTACTAACATGCTGCTCTTCTCAGTTTCATGCAAAAATCAGGACACAGGTGAAGTCGTTGTCAGGGCTCTGTGTCAGGTCCATGAAGAAAGCTGAAAAACCTCAGTTTGTGTAGGGTGAAGCTAGGATGGTTCAGATGACAGTTATAAGATTGTTGGTTCAGTAACCCCACGTTCCTATTATTAATGTGGAGTTAGCTAAGATGGTAATTAATTATTAAATAAAAATAGGATGGAATTGGCTACACTTTACGAATATGTAAACAGTTGTTTGGCCTTGCTTGTCTCCAGTGGGTTATTTGCTGCATGCATTGTTCTTCTTTTATGGTTGTTATGTGTTACTTTTAACCCAGTGTTAATTTGTTAATTCATGTATATTAGTTTTACTTTAATCTAAAGAATACACTCACAGCCCTTCTTCTACTGAAGGCTAGAAGTTACTCTCTGATTTAAGGGGGGTGAACATTTGTGCTCAAAACAGTTTTCAGTTTATTAAAAAAAATACAAACCTTGTATAATTTTCATTCCACTTTACAAATGTGAGCCACTTTGTGGATCTTTAACATAAAATTTCAAAGAAAGATATGTATGAGGGCAAAAAAGCTTCATATATTGACTTTTACCTCTGCTTGACTTTCTTCTCCAGGACTTTCAACCCTGCTGATTATACCTCAGAAGCTGGAACTGGGACCACGCACGCAGAGGTTTGTGACACCATGAACAGCACAGATAGAACAGGTGAGCTCTGGAGAGGACACACTCCCTGATACTGAAGTTGTGGGGGAACAGATTGCATGACACTGTGTGCACCCTCATGTTATGTTTAACTTGTCTTCTAGTTTCCTGGAGGAATACGTCGGAGGACTCGGGCAGCAGAGCAGAGGAGTGAGGATGTCAGTGTGAGTCAATCTAGTACAACACTTTATTTATTCAGCTACATGTTTACATTCTTGGTCTAATTATTTTGACCTCGTGTGTTTTTATGCAGCTCTCAGAAACTAAAGTCTTCACTCCCAGACTGCTACTCCTGTTGGCACCCAAGGAAGCAACACCTCCATTGGTCGACTGCCAGGTTTGGGAGCACCTGTACCTCCACCATCCTCCTCCAGCGGGGACATGAAGGCTTCTGAATTTAACACCACCTGCAGCCAGAGCCTTCTCTTGTGCTGAGCCAGCTGGTTCAGAGACACTCCGACCCCTCCTTGCCTTAAAAAAATTATCCAATTGAATGGATAATATACGTATCTGTAATTTTCATTTAAGGCATTTGATTGTTAAACATTGTTTAACTTTACCCTATTTTTGACACTCTCTATCAAATAAACAAGGTTTTGGAACTCTCAAAAAAGTTTATTTTTATTTTACATAGGTACAATTGTTTAACATTCTCACATAACAAAATTAATTTAAAAGATATCTACATACCAAAATACAGTGGTCAATAAAATGTTTAGGTACTGCACTTACCTCCAAACAAAACAGTACAACATATTTCCATCAAGAATATCTACTTACAAATGTAAGACAATGTCAATATAAGTAAATGACAGCATTTTCTTTTTCATCAAGACTGTGCCATCAGCTTTTCTGTCAAACTTCATATCTCCATTTCCTGACCAAAGGTGTTTTGACACCGTAGTTCTGTACAGTCCAGGATAACTTGTGTGTCACTGTAGCGGCCATCAAAATCTCGTGCAGCAGCTCGGGGGCGGCTGCTGGTTATGGTGGGAGTTGGTGAAGACCAGACTCTGTGTGGAAGTGGAGGAAGGTGGTTCTCTTCCTCCAACACCAGGCTTCTGCAGCAAAGAGGCGAGGTATATGAATGTTGTGCAGCACAGAGCCTGCAGAACCTAGATTAGTGTGTACAGTATTTACATGTCAGTATACTTTCACTTTATCATCATCATCAGCTTTATTTATAAAGCGCTTTAACACAGCCACAGCTGAAACAAAGTGCTGAACATCAGTTACAAACTAGATAAAAGAAAGCATAAAAACAGAGCTACAAAATCAACACACAGTGAACTAAAAACTCAATTTAAAATACAATAAAATGACAAGTTAAACAGGTAGAATCAATAAAAAAAATGAAGTAAAATCAATAAAAAAAATGAAGTAAAATCAAGTCTCTCGAGAAAACATTACCTTTGCCCAGGTGTGATATGGTTCTCAGCAGCAGGTGCACATGAGGGAGTGAAGACTTTAGTTTCTGAGAGCTGCATAAAAACACACGAGGTCAAAATAATTAGACCAAGAATGTAAACATGTAGCTGAATAAATAAAGTGTTGTACTAGATTGACTCACACTGACATCCTCACTTCTCTGCTCTGCTGCCCGAGTCCTCCGACGTATTCCTCCAGGAAACTAGAAGACAAGTTAAACATAACATGAGGGTGCACACAGTGTCATGCAATCTGTTCCCCCACAACTTCAGTATCAGGGAGTGTGTCCTCTCCAGAGCTCACCTGTTCTATCTGTGCTGTTCATGGTGTCACAAACCTCTGCGTGCGTGGTCCCAGTTCCAGCTTCTGAGGTATAATCAGCAGGGTTGAAAGTCCTGGAGAAGAAAGTCAAGCAGAGGTAAAAGTCAATATATGAAGCTTTTTTGCCCTCATACATATCTTTCTTTGAAATTTTATGTTAAAGATCCACAAAGTGGCTCACATTTGTAAAGTGGAATGAAAATTATACAAGGTTTGTATTTTTTTTAATAAACTGAAAACTGTTTTGAGCACAAATGTTCACCCCCCTTAAATCAGAGAGTAACTTCTAGCCTTCAGTAGAAGAAGGGCTGTGAGTGTATTCTTTAGATTAAAGTAAAACTAATATACATGAATTAACAAATTAACACTGGGTTAAAAGTAACACATAACAACCATAAAAGAAGAACAATGCATGCAGCAAATAACCCACTGGAGACAAGCAAGGCCAAACAACTGTTTACATATTCGTAAAGTGTAGCCAATTCCATCCTATTTTTATTTAATAATTAATTACCATCTTAGCTAACTCCACATTAATAATAGGAACGTGGGGTTACTGAACCAACAATCTTATAACTGTCATCTGAACCATCCTAGCTTCACCCTACACAAACTGAGGTTTTTCAGCTTTCTTCATGGACCTGACACAGAGCCCTGACAACGACTTCACCTGTGTCCTGATTTTTGCATGAAACTGAGAAGAGCAGCATGTTAGTAGAAGGATCACAAAATATGAGCCGTTTTGTTTAAGTGTGGAAAATCTGTTTGTATACAAAAAAAGAAAAGATCGCGTTGCTAATAGGCTAACGTTAGCCGCTAACAGGTAGCAACAACACAACGATAAAACTAACGTCACTTACCCTCGTAGTTGTGCAGGAAACTTAAGATATGCAATTTAAATCCCTTGTTACGTTTGCTTGTCGGAGCAGGGGACCAGGCATCAACGATACGATGAACATCGTTGATACTTATCTTGGGCAGCTCATGTAAACACATAGAAGACGCCATCAACGGGGATTAGACCGGAAGCTGGAAAACACCTTTCCAGTGAATGCGGAAGTGATTCACGACGCTGGTGCACAGAGCCTATTGATAGTGATTTTGATATTAATACTAGAAAATGATGTTAACTTGATCCTGTTGTACAGGCCAGGTTTCTATGAGGGAGGCCAGGTTTCCTATGATGGCGAGCTACCACTAGGCTTCAGGCCCAAAGAACCCGGAGCCAGAACCGGATTTGTCTTGTGCGGTAGGAGATGCTGTGGTCTGCTCCTTACACACACCCAAGAACCTTTACAAGCGCTAAAGGCTCCTGAACATTTATTTGGTCTTCATTGACTACATTTAAACCCCTCAATCTTATCTGGACTATTGCCCTGGCCTTGGTATCTCATGAACTGTGGGATTAATACAAGCATTTGGATTTAGTCTGGATAATTTGGGAGATCTGTTCATCTATTGAAATATTTTGTTTATTGGTACAATGAATGGATTGATGACATTGATGACAGTTGTTTTTGTTTTGTTTTTGTACATATTGTAAATATCATATTTAATACAAAGCACCTTATGCACTGATTTTCTGTCCTTGTGTTCTTAAATACAAATGCAACCATGACCCTTCATGAGGCGAACATTAGAACCTTCTGATAACTGGCCTGTACAGGGTCTCCACATCACGAGAGGAGGGGCGGCGTTGGAGTTTCGCGCGGTCTCCACATCACGAGAGGAGGGGCGTTGCAGTTTGGCGCCATGTGTGTCAGTGAGCCACACACACGGCTTCAATAAATGCAACCGATACACAAAAACATACACACCACACACAAATACCCTGGGAGGTGCGTAGCCAGCCAATTTTATAAATGTAAATAACTTTTTATTAAAACAATTTTAAGTGTTAAAGCACACTCCAACTCATCCAGGCAGCCTATTAGCCACAAGTTACGCTGATATTGATGAGAAAAAACAATGTTTACATATTAATATATTTGGATACAATCTGTGTTTTATCCAGACATTGGCAAAGGCTGGCTAATACCAAATGTCCCGATAATGTCGGTACGTAGTCTGGCGCATAGGCGGGCCAATACGCTTGCACCAACACACACACACACACACACACACACACACACACAGGTTTGTCAATGTGGTTTAGCCGGACTTTTTCGCCAAACCCGCCCGAAGGTGTAATACGGGGTCTACCCCTTCCCGAGGTCCTAGCGACCTGGGACCAAGCTCAGAGCACTCTAAAAATTTTGAAAAAAATTTGGGTCACTTTAGCTTTCCGATAGGAGCTTCACAGCACGTTTTACCACCCAGACTCCAGTGTGGTTTACAAGGACGTCAAAAAATGTGGTTTATGAGGACAAACATGCATTATGGGGTCTTTAAAGGGACATTTAAACTCCGCCTACTTAACATAAAATTAACATAAAACACACAAATGTGACAGGAGGACAAACATGCATTATGGGGTCTTTAAAGGGACATTTAAACTCCGCCTACTTAACATAAAATTAACATAAAACACACAAATGTGACAGGACACTGCATTAGGAGAACAGTTTTTTGAACTGATTTTATTAAACAAATTAGGCACATACTTTATTTATATTCACTAACAAATCTTCAAATGTTTAAAATAAAATAAAACTTAAATGTTTCAAATAAAATAAAATAAAAACTTAAATTCTGTTGACATATTTACATTATTATAAAACATATTAACATTATATACATATTTCTAAAACAAAATTTTACTTTTTCTGCAGGGTTAATCACAACCTAATGTAAAGTACAGGGGATCCCCGACTTACGAGCGACGAAAGAGTTCCTCAGTCTGAGATGACATATTTACATTTTATAAAACATTAACATTACAAACTTGTACATATTTCTAAAACAAAATTTTACTTTTTCTGCAGGGTTAATCACAACCCAATGTAAAGTACAGGTGATCCCTGACTTATGAGCGATGAAAGACTTCTGAGATGACATATTTACATATTATAAAACATTAACATTACAAACTTGTACATATTTCTAAAACAAAATTGTACTTTTTTTACAGGGTTCACCACAACCCACTGTAAAGTACAGGTGATCCCCGACTTACGAGCGACGAAAGAGTTCCTCAGTCTGAGATGACATATTTACATATTATAAAACATTAACATTACAAACTTGTACATATTTCTAAAACAAAATTGTACTTTTTTTACACGGTTCACCACAACCCACTGTAAAGTACAGGTGATCCCCGACTTACGAGCGATGAAAGAGTTCCTCAGTCTGAGATGACATATTTACATATTATAAAACATTAACATTATAAACTTGTACATATTTCTAAAACAAAATTGTACTTTTTTTACACGGTTCACCACAACCCACTGTAAAGTACAGGTTATCCCTAACTTACGAGTGACGAAAGACATCCTCAGTCTGAGATGCTGTATTCAGCTCAGTCTTATAAAGACTTCCTTAGTCTGAGATGTTGTATTCAGCTGAGTCTTATAAATAAAGACTTCCTGATGACAGCCAAAACCAGCTGCTCACATGATCAAGGAGGACCATCAGCCTAAACATTGCCCATTTTCTACATCCATCCATTATCTTTACCCGTTTCTTCCATTTTGGGTCACGGGGGTCGCCGGTGCCCATATCCAGCAATCATAGGGCAAGGGGCGGGGTGCACCTTTCACGGTTCGCAAGTTTATCACAGGGCATCACATTTGTTACATGAAAACATAAAACACTAGAAAGCTTGTTGAACAAGACACATACTAAAATTAAAATACCCTGATGAATGCTCAATAATTCTAGTAGAATAATCAAAAAAGCTAAGTCTGGTCCTCAGGACATTCAAAAAAACAACACAAAGAAAAGCAAAAAAAAAAAACTGGAAATGTTTAGTCTTTTGTCCAAGTCTGGAGATAATGTATTCAACTCAGTATTATAAATAAAGATTTCC
>JBBPBX010078254.1:4082-16667 GCA_038048925.1 Garcialebias charrua | reverse complement strand
TACAGTACACTCAGTTTTGAGAATGTTGAAGCAAAAATGGAAAACTGTTCTAAACAGTTTCTGCACTCTAAATGCTTGCTGGAACATAACAGTCTATGTTTAGTCACAGGGAATTTATTTATTTATTTTGTTGTTGTTGGGTTGAACACAGCTGAATGAGCTGGGCGAGAGTAGGAGATCCTGCGCAGACATAAAAAAAAAGGCATACCGGTACTTGTGCTTGTACATATGCACATACGTATGTATTAACAACAATTGTATTAATCATTTGGTGCAGTCCTGGTTTGTTGGATTTAAAAAGAATGAAATCAATATCTGCATATCATATTATTTCGAGCATAGCTAGGATTTGTGTTGTCAAAATTAGACATCTTCCGTTGTTTGTACTTTTTCTTCAATGGAAAACACCTTCCTCTCCTCTTAAAGGTATGTAATTTCTGGAACACGCTGGAACTTAGGAAAATTTTGACCAGAAACTTACCCCTTGCTCTTCTGAAATTCAAATTCAAGCTCTGTTTTTATTGGCTGATTCAAATTCAAGCTCTGTTTTTATTGGCTGATTCAAATTCAAGCTCTGTTTTTATTGGCTGGTTACAAACTCTGTTTTTATTGGCTGGTTAACGGCGGGTCACTGTGGCTTTTTAGAAATGCTTTTAGAGAAGCAAGGGGACAATAGTTTTTTTCAGAGATTACTTGTCTAAAATCAGTATGTCAAGAGGTAGTGACAGAGTGAAGAAATATGTTAAAAATATATTGTTAGAAAAGTTACATACAGATCCTTTAAAGTAACTCTGTTTTGAAACGAGTGTTTGCAACAAGCTACAAGTTAACAAGTTAGCACGTGACATATTTACAGCCTCTTGCAGGCTCGCTAAAGAGGCTAATAACCAGCCAGTGAGTACTAACATCAGAGTTACTTTACAAAGAGCAGAACATCAGATAAGTAATTTATTCAGAATTACTTTAGAATCCATCTATCCATCCATCCATCCATCCATTATCTTTACTCACTTCTTCCATTTTGGGTCACGGAGTCCCTGGTGCCCATATCCAGCAGTCACTGTTTGAGAGATGGAAGACACCCTGGAAAGGTCTCCAGTCCATCACAGGGACACATGGAGACAAATGAGACAACCAACCATTCACTCTCACACTCACACCTAGGGACAATTTAGATACCAATCAGCCTAACATGCATGTTTTTGGTCCGTGGGAGGAAACTGTAATACCTGGAGAAAACCCATGCATGCACAGAGAGAACATGCAAACTCCACCCAGAAAGGCCCCAACTGGGATTTGAGCCTGTGACCTTCTCACTGAGAGGCGGCTGCTCTACCAACTGAGCCACTATGCTGCCCTACTTCAGACGTATAAATAAAATATTAGCAAATACTAATGCAATCAGCCTGTTCATTTAGTTAACACTGTATTTAAATTGAATTTAAATTTATTCTCAATACATGTGATTAAATAAATAATTACCCTTGATGTTCAACATTATAAATCATTTTGTTAGAAAAAAAATGATTACAAACTCACTGATAATAAGCAGAGCAGCTGTCAACATGTTTACTTCTTGTCTCTCAGTCACTCATTTATATTTTTTGTAGTAAACCTAAATATATGTTTAGTGATAGCGTTCTATTTTACCTTTTATATTACCATTATTAGGCATTATCTAACATAATTTATGCAGAAAAAGTAATATTTAATTTTTTGTCTTTTTAAAAGCAATCACAAAAGACCATTTGATTTTTGCTTTTTGAAATTAATACAGTGGTATTTTGGTTCAACGTTCAATACATCAGAAACTATACTGCCCTAATATACTGTATAAAGCACATTTTAGTTTTTTTTTTAAATTCATTTTAATTTTTTATTATTCGTGAAACAGCCATAAAGCCTGTAATTCAGTAGATGAGTGTTGTGCAGAAGAATTGTTTTTTCCTCTGGACAGCAGCTGTCTCCAGGTGTGTCACTTTTTAAAGGCTTCAAATCCTTTTCACACTTTTTTATCAGCTGAAAGCTCACCTGAGTATGATGCTGAAAAGAACAGACTGTCCTGACAGGGCTCTTAAGGTTACATAATAGTAGAGTTTGTTGTTGTGTTTATGTGTGTACAGTACGTGTGTGTGCTGATGAGTTTATGGGTCCAAACACTTGTGAGGAAACCTCTGAGCATTCTACGGGCTGTTTGGTCGACTATGGAGTGTTACAAGGATATCCATGTTGTCTTTTGTAATGTCAAGGGAACACTGTGATTGAACAACACTCGACCAGTGGACAGTGTGACATGTCAGTTGTGCACGTGACTCTCCATCTTGGATTGAAGTTCTGGCACACCTCGAAGGAATGCATATCACCCACTGCCTTCCAAATATGTTGAGGAATGATGGAGTTATATTCATGGTGGTCAAACTTTGAAATGGTGGACATGCTCTCATGAGATTGCTTGTTCAAATCAAATGTGTCTTAGCATTTAGAATTTACACCCACGGCAGTACAATATATATTTTTTATTGAGTTATGACTGTAAGCAGGGATCCTGCTAGTGCATACAGCATAAATTCAACAAAGCTTAGCACAAAAGCTGTGAAACTAACTAAATTATAGCCAGTTTAGTTTGTACAAGATCAATTAGCAGTGGCAGCCATCTTTAATTGAGTTAATTCCAATGCTAGTCAGTTGTAGAAGCAAATCCAACGATTATTTGCCAGAAGAGTCATTAAAAACCTTTCAATGGTCCATGATATATATAGGTTTCTGAGGAGACTCCTAATAATTAATGGTGACAATTTAAATATCTTTCACAAACCATTAGTGTTCAGGATAAGCGTTGAGGACCAGTCTCAGATTCTAATGCATCAAAACACAGGCTTTATTTGAACTGGTACAAAAGAAAGTTAAATGTCGGATCCAGGACAGTGGCCCCATACTGAGAGATTGTTTTGAATGAGCGGACTGGCAGGTTTTCAGAGAAGTTCCTGAAAATGGAGTATTTCTCGATCTGGACCATTACACATCCTCAGTTCTAGGATTCATTACCACACGTACTGACACCCTCTCCACCATAAGATATGTTAAAAGCTACCCGAACAGAAAACCTTAGCTGAATGCAGAGGTGCACACACTGCTGGCAGCTAGGAACACTGCCTTCAGGTCTGGAAACTCACAGGAGCTGAGAAGGACAAGGAAAGAGCTGGTTGCTGGTATTAAGAAGCCCAAGGCCACATATGCACAGAGGATGAATTGTCAATTCACCTCACAAGACCCACGGAGCATGTGGAGAGGCATTTAGTGTATAACAGATTATAAAGGCAGGAGTACACAATGCCCCAAAGACCCATATCTGCCTGATGCCCTCACAAAGTTCTATGCACGGTTGCAGAACAGACCACCCAATACCAGACTCACCTCACCACCGGATGAAGAGCATGTCAGTATGATCTCAGCAGAAGTAAGGAGTCCTTTCAGGAGGATCAACCCTCACAAAGCAACTGGCCCAGACAACAGCTCCAGGAAAGTGTTGAAAGAATGTGCCGATCAGCTCTGTGAGGTGTTGGCCAACATCTTTAACACCTCACTTACCCTGGAGACAGTTCCTATCTGACTGAAGACTGCCACCATCATCCCAGTCCCAAAGAGCTCTACAGTGACTAGTCTGAATGACTATCGGCCATTGGCCCTCACCCCGATAGTTGCTAAATGCGTCAAAAAACTGGTCATGACCCATATCAAAACAACCCTCATCAGTACGCATACTGTGAGAACCGATCAACAGAGGATGCCATCTCCTCTGTGGTCCACACCTAGCTCAATCACCTGGAGTAGAAAGACTCTTACGTCCGTATGCTCTTTGTGGACTTCACGGCTGCCTTCAACACCATGATCCCCCAAACCCTGATGGACAAACTATTCACACTAGGACTAAGCCCTTAATTTTGTAACTGGGTACTAGACTTCTTAATGAACAGACCACAGTCAGTGAGAATCCACAACATCTCCTCCTCCACCATAACCCTCAGCACTGGCTCTCCTCAAGGATGTGTGTTGAGCCCTCTCCTGTTTACTCTGCTCACATATGATTGTGCAGCCACCCATCCAGGTTGTCATATTGTAAAGTTTGCAGATGATACAGCAGTTGTGGGATGCATCACAAACAATGATGAGTCCAGCTACAGGCAGGAGGTGGAACACCTGGAGAGCTGGTGCAAAGATAATAACCTTCACATGAATGTGAAGAAAACAAAGGGAATGATTGTGGACTTCAGAAGGAACAAACACACCCACACCCCACTGAACATAAGAGGATCTACGGTGGAGTGGTCTCCAGCTACAAGTACTTGAGTGTACACATGAATGACAACCTCAGCTGGGGCAACAACACCACCAGCCTGATCAAGAAAGCTCATCAGAGACTCTACTTCCTCAAGAGGCTGAGACAAGCTGGTCTGAGAAGCTCAGTCTTCACCTCCTTCTACAGGTGTGCAGTGGAGAGCATCCTGTGCTCCAGCATCAATGTGTGCTATGGAGGCTGCACAGCTGCAGAAAGAAAAGCTGTGCAGAAAGTGGTGAAGGCTGCACAGCTGCAGAAAGAAAAGCTTTACAGTGAGTGGCGAAGGCTGCAAAGAAGTCTGTTGGAGTCAGTCTCCCCACCATCACAGACATTTACGTACACATCCAGATGCAGGAAGAGAGCTACCTGCATCATGAAGGACCCCACTCACATAGCACACACTTTTTGCCCCACTCCCCTCAGGAAAGAGGTTAAGGAGCATTAAGTGTAGAACTACTAGACTGAGGAACAGCTTCTACCCTGAAGCTGTTAGACTCATGAATCTCTAACCAGAATAATCACTGTGAAAAATCACATCATGTTGCTGCTGATCTGTTTCATGTTGATGTATTCATGCGTGCTCATCTGCTCATACAGACTCATGCTCATGTTCGTGCTGCTGTTCGACATAATGTTTTTACGCAATTAGTGCTTAGTTTAGTTTTAGTTGATGTTTTTCTTAGTTCATATCTTAGATCTTATTACTGCTTTTCTTTTACATTTGTACATTTGATTGTTGGATGTAACTGGGGCCCTGTGTATATAATTTCATTCCACCACATGTACCACATGAATGACAATAAAGAAACTCTGACTCTGAACAAACATAGTGAATTAGACATTTCTGTGTTTTTGACAGCTAGCTTGCTGTGGAAGACATCTTGAGTTGCACTGGCTCCAAAAGTTGTTCAGTTACAAGTTTCCAGTGGTCATTAGATATTTTGGTAACAGAATGCACACAGGCAACTCTTTTTGGTAGCAAGCTGGAGCAATCATTAAAGTGGTTCATAAAAACACAGACATTAAACAAATACTAAGAAGTTTGAAGGCAAGGCAATACATGGCATTGTGTTCCAGACACCCATGCCATGATTTCTGAGTCTAAATGAAAATGTTGTTTGGAATAATGTACAAAATATCTATGAGAGCTCACTGGAAGCACCTCTGTACAGACTAAAAGGATCCACCTCCAACCAAACCGATCTGGTGGCGAGTAAAGCCAGCTTCACACCGGCTCACTGCTTCCTCATTGACCATTCTGGCAAACAAGCACAAAATGTCTGCCAGGTGAACTGAGCAGATGAGAACGCGTGGCTCATCCACCACCCACACAGATAACACGGCTACTCTCCACTTTATCCAAGCTACAGTACTCACAGCACCAGCCTGCTTAATATGGACACCCACGGACTGTGACTGCTTGATAACAACCCGTGTGGCTTTGGTTTAGTGTGTATGATGGCAATGAATAATTGCAGGCAATTTATTAGATTGCTGCATATACAAATAACACACATTTTAGACTAGAGAAACAAGTTTAGCACTGAATATTCAGTGCTAAATGACTTTACTGAAGGCACTAAAACTGAGATGTTAGGGTTAACACAAGCAAAACAGAGGCTCAAACTATGAGAACACAGGCTAAACGCTGCAAAGCAGTAGCTGAAAGCTAAAATAAACTGTACTAAAAATATATTGACAATCTTATTTCCTATTTTATGTACACAGCAAAATAGGACAAGCAAAATGAATGCTAAAATGTACAAATTAGTAGTAACAACACAGCAACTAAACACAAATTTGGCAAATCAGTAGCAGAACTGGAGATCTCAATGAATGTTTATGGGATTTAAGTTCACATTTTAAAGTATAAAGGATATGGATTCAAATATAAAAGTGACAACAACAAAAAGTCATTACACATTATTACCAATCAACTGAATGTGTTTTGACATATGAAGGATTAAAATAAAATAATGTATACTCAAGAAGTTTTAATGTAAAAAAATGCATGAAGGCTTCACACAACTAGGTGTGTTTGTGTGCTGGTAGGAAGGAAAGGAAAGCAGTAGAGGAGGATGAGGAGATGATGACAGGATGAAGAACACAACATGCGCATCCTCTCAGTACTCTGCACTCACATACCTTACTATTCCCGAGGTTAGCATGTGTGTGTTTGCGCGCTCATGTAGGGTATGTGTGCGATGTGCCCTAGGCTCCGAGCTGGAGTTAAACTCTGCTTGTAGGAGCCAAGGGCCCACAGCACACTGATCCAGACTGACAGGCCAGAACACAGACTGCCTTCCCCAGCGAAGGGGCTGAACAACAGGCAGCCAGCCTCCTTCACCACCACACTGCTGCTTCAGGACTGACAGGCTCCAAACAGCCTGAAACATAAGCAGAATATACCTTAAAAGTCCAAAACAATGAGACCAAACTCAGGTTTTCAGAACATTTTGTTTGTCTCCGGATATCTTCTGTTAGCAAAGGTTTGAAAAACAATTGGAAAATGTCACAGGTGATTGAAATATAAAATTAAGCGTACATTTTGTAAGTATTTCACATGTTGGCTTCTGAGGCTGGACTGGTAACCTGCTGACTGGTAACCTGCTGAAAACTAAAACCTTTTCTTCAAACCCAGAAACAGGTTGTTCTTATTTTTAACCTTTATGTTAATGTTTGGTGGACCGTGCATTTCACGGCTAAGCCTTCAGTGGTGTCCTGCCTGAATAATTCCACCTCTCAATTTGAGAATTATGATGCTTTGGCAAATAATGCATCTTTAATACACAGTAACACAATATAACAGGATGATTATTCACAGATTTGTCTTCTACAGCAAGAATTACTTTTAGTCCAACTAATTGTCTACTAAAGCTACAAACCAAATTAAAAACAATTTAATCAAAAATAATCTATATTTACTTCACCCACCACATTCATAATTTATAGTAGAAGCTTCCATTCACCTGATAAATATGAAAAATACAGCCAACCATGTTACAAGTTGAATCCTAAAACATTTTTATACATAGCTTTAAAAAAATAGCACAAATAAGCGATGCTGGATTAGCCAGGATTGACCATAATTTAAAAATAGGCAGTAAATAAAATAATAAAAATGGTTAAATTGTGTCATCTGGACCAGTTTTTTTAAGTGAGAAGCGTTCGCTTTATCAGTCAGGTCACTCGGTGCAACACTATTGCTATGGGAATTGCACCCCTGCGCGATTACCTGACGGAATACATTCACACCTTTACGGCAGGGGGCGTCAGCGTCACCCCAGAGGCCCCGCCCTCTGTGTACTTAAGACGCGGACGCCCATCCAAACTGTCTCTTTTTGCCCTTCACCTCGCTAAAACCTGAACTTCGTGGGACTTCTCTGTTGTCACATCGCTCGACCAGAGGTGAGCTTGCTCCCTACGTTGAGCGTACAGAGAAATTTCCTCCGTATTGCTGGGCTGGCAAAAGCTAGTCCAGCATTTTCTACTCAACCTCAAAGCTTTTCTTCTCTTTCCGCAGCTGCTTTGCTCAACGGCGCTAACTGCGTCACACTGCTACCCTGCTAACAAGTAGCAGGCTAGCCAGCGAAAGTGACGCGACGGAGAGGACATCTTCGAACAAAAGAAACTAAAGACCTCGACACTTCTCGGACATGGCCCTCGAGAAGGGAAAACGGAAGACCAAGATTCTGAAGAAACCAAGCAGGCCAGCGAGCCCTCGCTCGCGCCCCTGCCCCAGCGGCTATGGCTACTTCTTGTTGGCGACGGATACCCACGATGCCTGTCCTGTCTGCCTGGGTATTCTGCACGCGAGAACAGTGCTGGGATCCCTCTACTCCTGCCAACACTGCAGCCAGATGCCGGCGGCCGTAAGAAAGCGCCGCATGGGCGCCGTAGCTAAAGCAATGAGTGACGCTGCGGTGCGAAAGGCCACAGGCCCCACAGAACCACTAGCTCCTGAACCGGAGCTCAAGAACACGGACCTGGAATGCAGCGGTCAGGTTGGAGGAGGAAATGGTTTGGACACGTCGGTCCCTGTTGGGGACTCGACGCCCGAAGCATCTGACCAAGACGCCGAGTACGGTTACGAGGGGGAAAGTGAGGACTTCTCCCAAAACCTGGCGCCAGTACTGCCGGAAATGGATGCCTCGGTCCCCGCTCTATTTGACTTGTGTCGCAAGGCTGCGGACACACTGCAGGTTGCGTGGCCAGACCCCATGCCTCGCCAACAGGTCACAAGGCTGGCAGGGATTTATTTATACGCGAAATAACGGCCGACGACGAGGTAAAGAATGTCCATTTTTCCGGATTTCCTCATGGAGCTTACGCGCTCCTGGGCTGAACCCAGAGCTCCCATGCTGCTGCCCTCTCTCGGTTCCTGAATGTCACCGGGGTGGAGACAGCAGGAGTCGCCAGCACCCCGCAAATAGAGGAGACCCTGGCGTCTCACCTAGCCCCAGCAACAGCGGGCGTAAAGCCAACACTGCCCAGCAAGGCTTGCCGCGCTTCGGCAAAACAGCTCGATAAATGTTTGTTACTAGGCTCAGGGCCTCGTTGCACGCGCAATAAACACTTCAACCATGATACAGGCATACCTGGCAGAGAAGCTACAGGAGCTCCAGGTAACGACAAATGAACAGGTCGCGGAAGAGGCCCTGGAGGAGGCCAGCAGGGCCTCTGACTTTGTGCTCCGCATGATAGGGACAATAGCCATCACATAGGGCAGATCTATGGCGGAAATGGTCGTCGCCCTGCGCCACCTGTGGATGACTTTGACGGACCTCCCGGAAGACCAGAGATACCTCTTTCTGCAACACCCGATCGAGCCGACGGGACTCTTCGGGGGAGCTCTGGAATGCATCCAGACCAAGCTGGAGCAAAGGCGAAAGCAGGCAGAAGTCCTCTGTGAGGTATTGCCAAGAAGGGGTTTTGACCCCCTCCAGAGATGCCACATGTCACCCCCCGCAGAAGAGACCTGCTTGTGACGGGGAGCCTTTTTATCGCCAGGCGGCACGGACGAGAACCTCTTCGGTAAACCCAGGCGGAAAGCAGATCCGGTCCTGATGAAACGGGATGACATCACACTTTTACAGGTTTGCCCGCCCAAGTGGTACGGAAACCGAACATTTTGAACCCAGACTTTATTTTTAAAACATTACGAGGAGCTGGTGACATGTGTGTGTGCACAAAACATGATTCATCTACTGTGTGTAAAATAAAAACAAACATTTGTTCATCCGTACACAAAAATAAAAGCACCAAAGCACAGTCTGCCCTGGTTCTTGACTCAAACCCCTCCTTTGTGAAACACAAACTTCTAGGTCAGACAATGAACTGCAGCAGGACGTACAAGCTCTGCCTGAGACAGTCAGACCTCACGGCGTCCTCTGTCGGGCAGAACAGCTCGCCCTGGAGCATTTGAAAGGGGTCAAAGGCCACCCCTCCCGCGCCCACACAAAACAAACAACAGATAAACATGCCTTCCAGACTCACGACGCACGTGCAAGCCTGGATGGCGTGTCTACCGAACGCATGGATCATGACGACTGTGCGTCACGGACTCNTTCCAGACTCACGGCGCACGCGCAGGCCTGGAGGGTGTGTCTACCGAACGCATGGATCATGATGACTGTACGTCAATGGCTCAGGCTACAGTTCCTCAAAGGACTACCTCCCTTCACCGGGGTGCTGCAGTCAAACATCAACCAGCACGCGCTCACGTACTGAGAGAGGAGGTATCAACGATGCTGCAGAAAGGAGTAATAAGTATTGTCCCAAAACATAAACTACACTCCGGTCACTACAGCAAGTACTTCCTGGTGCCCAAGAGAGACCAGTCCTTGAGGCCGATCCTCGATCTCAGGACGTTGAACAAGAGAATAAAAACATTCAAGTTCAAGATGCTCACATTGCGGCAGGTCCTCCAGTCTGTGAGAGCAGGAGACTACACATGCACCGTGGATTTAAAAGACGCTTATTTCCACGTGAGTGTGTGGAGGAGACACAGAAAATACCTCAGTTTCGCATTCGAAGGGAAAGCATCCAAATTCAAGGCTTTACCTTTTGGTTTAAAGACTGCTCCGCGCACATTTACAACATGTCTGGACGCAACACTGGCTCCTCTCAGGAGTCAAGGGGTCAGAATTATGAATTACCTGGATGACCTCCTGATTCTGGCTGAAAGCAAAATGCAGGCTCAGTTGCACTCCCGTAGGGTGATCTCTCATCTGGAAGCTCTCGGTTTTGTCATAAACCTGCAAAAGAGCGACCTGACTCCATCACGGATTACCGTATTTCTGGGAGTACAGGTCGACACCACCCGGTACAGAGCATGGCTCTCAGAGGAACGCATTTCTTAAATACGTCATATCCTGGAAAAGTTTAGACAGGATCAGCAGGTTCCCCTAAAGACATGCCATCGCCTCTTGGACCTCTTGGCAGCGGCCATACCCTGTGTGCCACACGCACTGCTGAAAATCCGGGCCTTGCAGATATGGCTAAACAAACAGACACACCCTGTCCCTTTTAGGCAAGCAGGGAAAATTCGGATCGGTTCAGAATGCCTGAAGGCCCTAGAACCATGGAGGGACCCATCCGTGTTCACGGAAGGGGTCCCGTTGGGACAGGTGTCATCCCATGTAGTAATCATGACAGACACATCAAAAACAGGATAGGGGCAGTCTGCAGAAATCAGAATGCCTAATGCCTTTGGAAACAACAGGAA
Source organism: Garcialebias charrua (assembly GCA_038048925.1). Taxonomy (NCBI): domain Eukaryota; kingdom Metazoa; phylum Chordata; class Actinopteri; order Cyprinodontiformes; family Rivulidae; genus Garcialebias; species Garcialebias charrua. The sequence goes on along the minus strand of JBBPBX010078254.1, from coordinate 5,604 downwards.
GCGAGATTACACATAAACTTCCTGGAATTGTGGGCCGTGTTCCTGTCAGTAAAATACTTTTTTTGGAAAAGGTCTGATTGCAAGGCAGCATGTCCTAGTGAAATCGGATAACAGGACCATGGTGTCCTTCATCAACAGGGAAGGAGGGACAAGATCCCAAGCCCTCCTTGGTCTGACACAAAAACTACTCACGTGGTGTGCCCCAAGAATATTGTCACTCAGGGCGACTCATATCCCGGGCAAACTGAACTACAGAACGGATGCCCTCTCCAGAGGGCCTCTCTTGGCATCAGAATGGAGGCTGAACCCACGTGCCGTGGACCAGATTTGGTCACGGTATGGGAGAGCCTCTGTAGACCTGTTTGCATGCAGGACCAGCTCACATTGTGACCTGTACTTCTCTCTAAAAGAGACAGATGCACCACTGGGAACGGATGCCTTGGCCCATGACTGGCCAACAGGGGTGCTGTATTACGCTTTTCCACCCATCCCTCTGATTCAGGTGATGCTGGAACGTGTACGCAAGGGAGCCCTCTCCTTGATACTGATAGCTCCCAGGTGGCCACAGAAACCGTGGTTCCCGGAGCTCATTTCACAGCTGTCAGGGACGCCATGGCAGCTGCCCTCTCACAGGGACCTGCTGAACCAGGCACATGGGCAGCTTCTCCACCCACGTCTGAAACTGTGGCAGCTTTTAGCCTGGCCACTGAAGGGAACAGGCTGAAGGCTTCAAGCCTGACCGGCTTCGTCTAAATGCCACACAGAAGATGAGGGCTAAGTTGGCTTAGCCCCTCTTAAAAAAAAAAGGAGAGCTGCTTCTTTTCACCTTGAGGGTGCCTTTTGCCAGCCACTCTTTGGCGTACCACAGAACCTAGGCGGGTGAAACCCTTGGTGCACGTGCTCTCATGAGGGGTGTACTAAGGAGGGGATCCCCCCCACCAACAGGACTCTAACCCCAGGATGGGCTCCTCGGCCAGTCCTAAAAGCTCATCTGCTCAGTTAAGCAGATAGGGGACCTTCAAGCTTATCTGTGTACCCGTTGTGTACAAAGGATTTGCCCCTGAGAGGTCAAAGGTCACCCTATGTATAAAACTAGGTTTATACCTCAATGGTGCCATCTGGAATATCAGAAGTCTAAAGGGCTTTGATCTTTTATTTTTCCTCCCACTTCCCACATTATCTAAGGAAGTAGGAGGCTGTGAGCAATGTACCAGCTGCACACATCTGTGCTACCGCTAGCTGGAGCTCCACAGATACGTTTGGCGGAAGCATTAGGTGAATGTTTCTGCATGTGACGTTTTTTCTCAGGTTGTGCTCTCTAAACACACTGTAGAGAGCGACTGAGAGATGCCTAATGTATAAAGGCAGAAGTTCTCACAAGCATGCATTTCACTGACCATTTCAAGGGCGTGAATGATTTACGTTCCCATAGCAATAGTGTTGCACCGAGAGACCTGACTGATAAGGGAACTGAAAGTTATGCACCATAACTCATGTTCCCTGAAGGAAGGGAACGAGGTGC
>JBBPBX010078252.1:0-16668 GCA_038048925.1 Garcialebias charrua | reverse complement strand
ATGTATGTCTCAAAAATATCATAAAACAAAGTAAAAATCTGGCTCCTTGGAAACAAATCACTAAAACAAATGAGGAGTGAACAACAAAAAAGTTAAATCATGTCATCTGGACCAGTTTCTTCCAAAACATTTTTTATCATCATACACAATAATCAAATGTTTTAGGCCAGATGACCAACTTGCTACTCACAGAAACAGCCTGAGGACAGCCAAGACCAAAGTGGCTCAGAAAAAGATTTGTAAGCTCAACAGTCCATTTAGAAACAACAAAAAGGTTTGTGTCATCTACACAAAAAAGAACCATTTCGTCTCCCATCTGGAAGACCGTCAGTTTGTGCCAACCACATCCGTCCCACAGTAACCTTCACTGCTAAACTTCCTGTTGGGATATCAGAAGTATAGGCTTTTAACACATGCAAACAGAGCACACCCATCCTACACAAATGAGAGGTGGTTTAAAACTTTTTCACAGTACAGTACTGTAGCTAGCGCATGCAAACATGTGCATTCTCAAAAATGGTAAAGTTGTGGAGAACTGTTATGTCAGGCCTCTGGATCGCGTGGACATCGGGGGTAGTTCCCTTGGATTGGCAGACTGGGGTGGTGGTTCCCCTATTCAAAAAGGGGGACCGTAGGGTGTGTTCCAACTATAGGGGGATCACACTCTTAAGCCTCCCTGGTAAGGTCTATTCAGGGGTTCTGGAGAAGAGGGTCCGTCGGATAGTCGAACCTCGGATTCAGGAGGAGCAGTGTGGTTTTCGTCCTGGTCGTGGAACACTAGACCAGCTCTACACCCTCAACAGGGTCCTGGAGGGTGCGTGGGAGTTTGCCCAACCAGTTTACATGTGCTTTGTGGACTTGGAAAAGGCATTCGACCGCGTCCCTCGGGGGCTTCTGTGGGGGGTACTCCGGGAGTATGGGGTACCAGGCCCTTTGATACGGGCTGTTAGGTCCCTGTACGACCGGTGTCAGAGCTTGGTCCGCATCGCTGGCAGTAAGTCAGGCTCGTTTCCTGTGAGAGTTGGACTCCGCCAAGGTTGCCCTTTGTCACCGATTCTGTTCATAACTTTTATGGACAGAATTTCTAGGCGCAGCCAAGGTGTTGAGAGGATCCGTTTTGGTGGCCTTAGAATCGCTTCTCTGTTTTTTGCAGATGATGTGGTCCTATTGGCTTCATCAGTTCGTGATCTACAGCTTTCGCTGGAGCGGTTTGCAGCTGAATGTGATGCGGCCGGGATGAGGATCAGTTCCTCCAAATCCGAGGCCATGGTCTTGAGCCGGAAAAGGGTAGCATGCCCTCTCCGGGTCGGGGAGGAGGTCCTGCCCCAAGTGGAGGAGTTTAAGTATCTCGGGGTCTTGTTCACGAATGAGGGAAAACTGGAGCGTGAGATCGATAGGCGGATAGGTGCAGCGTCCGCAGTGAAGCGGGCGCTGTACCGGTCTGTCGTGGTGAAGAGAGAGCTGAGTCAAAAGGCAAAGCTCTCAATTTACCGATCGATCTACGTTCCCACCCTCATCTATGGTCATGAGCTCTGGGTTATGACCGAAAGAACGAGATCTCGGATACAAGCGGCTGAAATGAGTTTTCTCCGCAGGGTGTCTGGACTCTCCCTTAGAGATAGGGTGAGAAGCTCAGTCATCCGGGAGGGACTCGGAGTAGAGCCGCTGCTTCTCCACATCGAGAGGAGCCAGTTGAGGTGGCTCGGGCATCTGGTTAGGATGCCTCCTGGACGCCTCCCTGGTGAGGTGTTCCGGGCATGTCCCACCGGGAGGAGACCCAGAGGAAGACCCAGGACACGCTGGAGGGACTATGTTTCTCGGCTGGCCTGGGAACGCCTTGGGATTCCCCCAGAGGAGCTGCTCCAAGTGGCTGGGGAGAGGGAAGTCCTGGCCTCCCTACTTAGGCTGCTACCCCCGCGACCCGACCCCGGATAAGCGGACGAAAATGGATGGATGGATGGATACATTTGTAAACCTGATTGTAGGAGTCCTGCCTTCCCCTCCAGCATCCTCAAGCAGCAGCTAATCAGCTGATTAGCTACACCTGCACCTGCCTCCTAGACCTCCACCTCCTGCTCTACCACAACCAGATGTTCAGCCAACGCTCGAACATTAGATTACCTTGGGTAATATTGTCACAGCCTCTGGTTCTTAGTTTTGACTCGTCTGCACTAACCTGCTTGCCTTTGCCCGTCTGTTCAGCTCCTGCTCCGTCCTGCTTGCCCGCTCGTCTCTAAGGCTGCGTCTGGTTGCCAACCCTGCACACCAAACCCATAATTAAGGACTTCATTCTGGACATCTTCACCACTCTTCAACTTCATCTGTACTCACCCACTGGACCCACAGTCTCTCTGGACCTCGCCCTCCGTAAACCCATTACTCCGACGCCACCTGCAAACAAATTCTACAGTAAGGACAAATACTTCTATCAGCACAATTGTCATAAAGAATCATTTGGACCTCAGGATATTCACCGCCTCCCCTCTTCTCTCCACAGCCCATTCCAGTTCCTGCACTGTAAATAAAAAGATCACTTTTGTACTCGCTTGTCCTCGTGTTCTTTGGTCTGCCATTTGGGGTCATATTCAGCAAACATCATGTTACTGAATATCTCCCACCCACAGCATATTACTGAATTAACTCACTTTGCTCTCTACAGAGACTGAGGAACAGCTTCTACCCTGAGGCTGTTAGACTCATGAATCTCTAACCAGAAGAATCACTGTGAAATATCACATGTTGCTGCTGTTCTGTTTCATGTTGCTGCTGACAAAAAAATCTGTTTCATGTTGCTGTGTTCATCCGTGTTCATCTGCTCATACAGACTCATGTTCGTGCTGCTGTTTGGAGTAATGTTTTCTATTATATTAGTGCTTAGTGTATTTTTAGTTGATGTTTTTCTTAGTTCATATCTTAGATGTTATTACTGTTTTTACTTTTACTTTTTATTGTTGGATGTAACTGGGACCCTGTGTACATAATCTTGTTTCATCACATGTACAACGTGTGGTGCAAATGACAATAAAGATTCTCTGACTCTGACTCTCTGATTTAGGGCTTTTTCAATTATGCTAAATATGAAAGGGTGGGTTTTGGCACCTTTCTCTTCCATATAAATAATAAAATATTGGGCATGGACAATATTAATTTTTCCTGGTAGTCAAGAGAATAGGAATGGCTATTAGTCAGCTTTCTAATTATTTAACATATAACAATTTATTTTATGAGTATATGTGTACATTTAATAGCAACAATTCAAATTCACATTCACTTGTAAAGATGTAGACTACTGTAGGTCTCCTCACTTTTTCATAATACAGAACTACTATGATGAAAAACATTTTTAAAACCTTCATCATGTATTTACTGGTAGCTTTTCTCACCTCTGTAGCTGACTGTCCTCTGACGTTCACCAGAGTCCAGTGTGCAGCATTTCTTGGCCATCTGGGATACACTGTGTTCTCCAGAGTCTCTAAACAGGACATGAGAACAGTGTTCATCTTTAGTCACCAGGTAAAATAACAAGAAATGTGAAGTACCAGTAGTTCAATCATAAGGCATTAACATAATATCAGTAATATTAAGTATCTAATCTCATTTTAACTTTTTTAATACAACAAATAATAATATCCGGGTTATTTCAATTTCATTCATTCATTCAAGTTTATTTGAACAAGGACAGCACAATAAAAATGTTACATGCTAAAAATGAAGCAACCATTGTCTTGTCAATTGCATCCCATCCACAGTGATCTTTATAATATTAAATTCAAATAATTATATAATCACTGTTTCATAACATGAAAAATTCAAACTATTTAATGTTTAAATCTTTCTGCTACTTGGTTTCTTTAAGTTTACAGTGTATTTGAAACAACAGCACAACTTATAATGAAACTAAAGTTTAACTAAACTAAACTAAAACTAAAATTTATTTATTCATTCAGATTTATTCATCAGAAAATTTGCAACTGCTGCTGCAAAACGAAACGACACAAAAATAAGTTAACACAGACACATCTGAGGAGTAAAACATGTCATGAGCTGAAGACGGACACACAGGAGTCGTCTTCACTCGGGTAATAACTAGCAACTTTTATAATGTTGTACAGTACGATAAGCACAGCTAGTAGCTTAGCTACTGTGTGACTGACCGCAACACACACACACACGACACCACGTCACGCACACAGATGAGATCAGCTCAAACTTTGCTCATGTGCGCTTCATTAAACTCACTTAAGTGTATGGTGAACGTCGTTAAATGTATTTGAGTGTAAGAGAGTACTAAACTTCCAGCTTGTGGTTCTTGTTGCAGCTGCAGAGGTACTACGAGCGCTACCTGCGTGCTGAGAGCTTCAGGAAAGCTCTGGTGTACCAGAAGCGTTACCTGCTGCTGCTGCTGCTGCTGCTGGGAGGATTCCAGATGTGAGCAGGCGACTCTGTGTCTCATTGCTCGCATGGGAGCAAGACCCTCAACCCCTCTCACAGCTCAGCGCAAACCCCTCGGGCGATTCAGGGCCATTGTTCGAGTTGTCATTGCAGTGTCAAGGTAGCATTAGAACATAAACACTCGCAAGCTTGACTTTGTGTATAAATCAAACAAACTTTAAACTTTTTTTGTTTGTTTTTTGAATGAGGTTCCTGACCAGGAAATGGCAAAGAGCAATTAGAAGATTTCCTTTATCTGGGAAGACTAATGGACATGTTCCTGGCCAGTTCTGTTTATTGGACTTTTAGAAATCATTTTACTGTGTATGAAGGAGTCAGTATTTTTATTGCCATGTCTTTAGCAGGATTTAAAGCTGAAGTTTTTAAGGCAGCAGCAGCCGAGATCGTACTCTGATGACTCAACACAAAACAGAGACAACGGTGCCCAGAAAGGCACTGTGTCATCTCTTGTTCCACCCAGCAAGTCATCTTTCAGGGTGCACACGAGGTTTGTCCACATTTCATCAGACTGATTCATTGAGAGTTTAGTTGCATCCCTCCTTCAGTGAGTTTTCTTCTCCCTTCAGGTCGCACTCCAGCTCCACGCTGGCCTCGGTACATTCCAGTGGAACAGCTCAGGATCCAGAGCGATCCCTAACAGAATACATCCATCATCTAGAGAAAGTGCAGCAGCGTCTGGGGGGAGCCAGACAAGGTGTGCAGAATTAGAATTCAATCCTTTTTATAATGTATAACCACTCATCATCCAGCCCGTATACACAATAAATGGTTTGACACAAGCTTTAGTGCACGATTGCTCACTGTCATTTTGATTTTCACTGTAGCTTCATTAATATTTACAAATGACACCTGGGGGTAAATTGTTGATTTAATATTTTTCTGTGTTTGAATCCATTTAGGTTCGTCTGACCTGAAGATATTTCAACCACTCAAACTAAATTTTATTTTTTAACCTGAGCTGACCAAGCCTCGCCTTCTTGATAGAAAGTTCACATCACACTTGTTTTCATGTGATGTTTTTTTTAATTAATGTATAAAGTATTTTAAAATCCTTTCATGTCTCGGATCTTTTTTTACTGTTTTTCTTTACCATTTGTATTTGTGTTGGATGTAACTGGGACCCTGTCCATAGTTTCGTTCCACCTTATGTACCACATGTGATGTGAATGACACATTGACCTTGAGAACTGAAAGAACAAATGATCCTTCATAGCATCCTCAGTAAAATGCTTAGCCCCCCCCCCACTAGCACCTGCAGAAAAATGTCTTTGGAGCCAGTCCAGCAGCGAAAAGATCACATGGTCTAAGATAACAGTCATAAAGAGGAGTCTGATCTATGAACTAAGCTGTGCAAATGTATTATAAAAGAGTAACTGTGCACAGTTTATGTGATTATAAATTATAATTATAAATTTTATGGTTATAAAAAAATTGTATTGTGTATGAAAAAAATAGAGTAATTGACAATTTGGTCCAAAAAAACCTCAGACAGCAGCCTGCACCCTTTCGGGACCTTCGCACACCACTCACCTCATGACAATGAGCAGGTGCAAGGGCAGGCCAGATTAGACTATGCTTCTGTACCATTTGTTCACGCTTCACGGGCTGTCATACCGCCACAGCGCCGGGTTGAGGATCTTCCTCGAAATGGGTGAACAATGGACACGGACGGACAGTCTACTCTGCCTCCAGCTGACCTACCTTCAGTCGCTTGGAGACGGCCACGCAGGATGCCATCTGATTATAAGGTGATGACGCTCATCGTCTTTTATGTGGGTCTGACCCACTACGGTTTTCACTCACGGTTGCTATGTGGAAAAATTCTGGCTTCAAATTCAATATAGCCTGAAATTATTATAAAAAACAGAAAGACTGAATAGTTTTGCACAGCTTAAATTCTTGTTTTTTTTGTTTTGTTTTGTTTTTTTAGCTGTTTTAGCAATTGAAGAACGTGATGCATGATGGGAAATCATCCGGCTGCATGACGTCATCATCTGCTCTTCGGCTTTCATGTTTCCACGTAGGGACAACGTAGGGACAATATATATATATTATATATATATATAATATATATATGAAGTAGCTTAATGTATATTGTATTAGAGTTAGAAAAATTAGAAAGAGTTACTCATTTTTTTCTGTTACTTGAAGATTATTATTGTTTGAACTAAATGTTTGAAAAAAGAGGCAGATATAATAAGATTTTTTCTTCTTTCTGCTACCTTTCATTTTATATTTTGTATTCTTATCGTTTATGGGATTGTTTTGTATTGTGTTTTAAAATGAATAAATTTTATTTAAAAAAATGTTTTTAGTGTATTTGACACTGTTATGCAATCATAAAAGAGACAGACTCGAGATGTGTCTGCAGATAGTGTGTCTGTTCTTGCCATTGCTGTAATTGCACGGTCTGTCCACTATTCGTCACTGTGGTTGAACAGTCAAAAATTATTATTAAATTGTGTGTGTGTGTTTGTTTCTTTTTGTTTGTTTTTTTGGTCACCAAAACAAATAAACACATTTTTAAACTGTTGTCAGGAATACATTTTGCCAGAAGCTTCATTTTTTCCTCCATGGTAATTATATTGAAATATTTGGCACAAACTTGACGTTGAGGCTGCTAATAAATCACCTATAATTCATTTTGGATTGTTTATATTAGTGAGGTTTACAGTCTGGAAGTTACATTGGCTGTGCAAAAGTCTAAAGTTTAATTATCAGCTGAAGTATAATGTATGTCTCAAAAATATCATAAAACAAAGTAAAAATCTGGCTCCTTGGAAACAAATCACTAAAACAAATGAGGAGTGAACAACAAAAAAGTTAAATCATGTCATCTGGACCAGTTTCTTCCAAAACATTTTTTATCATCATACACAATAATCAAATGTTTTAGGCCAGATGACCAACTTCGTCAGTAACAAGTTCTCTAAATTCTGAACATGAGGGGAGCTGTGGTGCAGAGGTTAAGGTGAGCCTGCTTGAAGGGTCTAATGTTAAATCTGCCCGTCTCTGCCTGCTTTTACACTGTGGACCATGACATTTTATGTCATAAGCTCTCAGAAATGTTTCTTAGAACACACCATTGGTTGGTTCTCTATATTTCAGATAGGAGGCAATGTACAGTATTCAACAGGTTCCTCCAGTTATTTTTCATAGTGTACCACAAGGCTCTGTATTAGGAACCACCCTCTTTACAATCTAGGTAAATGTCAGAGCATCCCTGATGAAAGGATACAAGGCCCTTAACCTCCCTTGGGCACCCAGTCCTCTGCTCCACACAGAGGGCTGTGGTAGCTCTGTGGTTGCGTCAGGAAGGGCATTCGGCAAAAAAAATCAAGTGCCAAGTGCACTGCAAAAACAGCACTACTTGAAAATATTTGTGACCAATTTTTCTTATTCGGGGGGGGGGGGAGATCTGCCTATAAGCAAAGTTTTCTTGGCTAGAATTCTTAAAACTAGCAAATTAATCTAACTTTTTGCCTTAAAACTAAATTGTCCAAAATTTAAGAAAATCACTTTTTACAAGCAAAGATGAACATTTTCTTAAAATGAGATTCCCCCTTCATTATTTTATGCATCATTTAAGAAAATTTGACTTATAAAAGGAGACAGAATTAGCACTTTTGAACAAGCTGAATTTAAGAATGAATTATTTGCCTTTTAGGATTTTACAGATTGAAGAAGTCCTTTGGATGAAAGACAACACGGTTCAACATTAAAAAAAAAAAAAAAAACATTTATAAACCGTCCAGAGAACCTGACTTAACTTTGTTGAACCATCTCCAAAGATTCATGGTTCTTTCAAATTTCTTTTATTTGCCATCATAATGTAACATTTACTATTCTGGAAAGTTCTTTCCTAATGGGCCCACAAGCTGTACAGGAATCCTGGAACCAGCTGTTCACCTTATTGCATTTGCAAAATTCCATAACTAGGTAATGTTAAATTCACGATATAAAGTTTAACGTGAACTGCTAGAAATTTTTTAACGCTCCGTTATTTTAAGGCAGCTTTAATACATTTTGGTCTTGACTGTTCAGACTTAGCTCATCAATCCAGTTGAAAATAAACTCTATAAACTGGTGCTGCACACCTATAGCTGCATTCATATTTAACATCATTGTTATAGTAGTTTAATATATTAGTCAAAGACTTTTAAAAATAAAGTCCAGTGGAAAAAGTTGTTTTTAACTGTCGTTTTTTTGTGTATAGTTTGTGCTTTATTTTCTGAAACTAGGAATTTGTACTCATTTTTCTGGCTTAAACCCAAAGTAAATGTTCAACTTTACGGACTTTCAGACAATAAAATGATCCTAAAACAGCAATTTGTAATATCTTTATATGTAGATATGTTGCTTCATATTGTACAGTACAGCAAAATAAGGACGTAACTGGGTTTTTATTACCAGTTCGTTGCAGTTTCAACCAACATTAGGACACAGCCATGTTTGTGAAGCTTGTACAAGAAACTGACAGTGAGGTTACAGTCACAACAGGGTGAGGTGGGAGTAGGTGTCAGGTGTGGACTTAGTCCTCCCTGGAGGCCTTCAGCTTCTGCTGTTGCCCACTTTGACTGAAGGCCAATTAATTCAGCTACGTTTGGGATCAACTCGAGGAGAAACCGAGCCACACCGAGCTTCAGAATAGTTGTTTATTACTGCCTCAGAAGTACAAAGAGAACAACCTGAAAATGCTGAAATAAACCGGTGATGGCAGAGTGAGGTGAAGCTTTAGACAACCAACAAGTTTTAGTTCCAAGACTCACGTGTTTGGGCTCAATCTGCTACACTGGAGCTGCAGGAAACGTGCAGCACCACAAGAGGGTTTCTGGGAGCAGGGCCGACAAGTTCACAACTTTAAATCAGTTCTTTCTGCTGCTGATGAAAACACAATCATTTTGGACCTCATCAGGTAAAACCAACACAACCATGATGTGATCTGTGAGGATTGATAAGAATAACTTATTGCCGTTTATTTAGCAAAACTTTATCATCAAGCTGTGCAACTGCTCCAAATTTATTTTTTATCTAAATTGTGAGTCCATAATTTGTGAAACTTGTGAGACCCGTTTCTTGAAATGCTCCTGTGTTTTCTTGTTGCCAATTCTTTCCTGCCGGTCTCAGCAGCTGAGGCCGAGGCCGACAGGAAGTGAAGTGAGGTGCGTTCATCAGGTTTGCTCTGAGCTCCTCGCACAACAACCAGCCAAACTGAGCCAGATTTAAGAAACAAAACCAAATCTCATAAATACTCTTGTATTTCCTCCAGAGGATAAAGACTTTGACTAATAAAGCATCAACATCTTCTATAAGACACATTCAAGTACTTCCATTTAGTTAGAAGAACCAGTACGAAACTCAAAGAACCATCAGAGCTGCGTTCGCGAGTTCACCACCGAGCGGTTCCGTCAGATTTCAAATATGCGTGTGTTGCTGTGTCTGGAGAAGTCCAGTTGGTGGTGCGCCGGACCAGCCTACATCTGGCTCAGGAAGTGAGCGTGACCGCTCTCCTCCAGGCGGCGGGTGAGGATCTCGCAGCCGGTCTCCGTCACCAGCAGGGTGTGTTCGAACTGAGCTGACCGCTTCCCGTCTCTGGTGACCGCCGTCCAGCCGTCGGGCCACGTCTCGTCTTGCCAGCCACCTGAGACACACACACAGAGACACACACAGAGGTGATGGCTTTAGCAAACACAGCATCAATTAAACACAACAGAGAAAACCGATCCTCTGAGCAGCAGCGTAGTTGATTCCTGTGAGGTGTTGAGTATTTTAGATCAGGAGTTCTCAAACTTTTTGGGTTCAGGGACCCCCTCATAACCCTCATGTTTATTAAATAATCTTCTTCAATTTATCTCTTTAATGTAATGGAACTATTTGTGTAACATAAATACTTAAGACCTGTTTTATTCTCTTTTTTTTTCTATTATGAATATATTAATTGTTGTATTTCATATTATAAAATGAATAAACAAACAAAGACCTGTTCTTTAATAGTGTTAATACAATTGTTATACTTTTAAACATGTGGTATTTTTCAATCAAGACACCCTTAAATAACAAAAATTTTAATTTCAAATTTAAAGACCGTGTAAAGTGAAATTAAATTTGTGTTTTTAGTTTGTCACATGGCATAAATATGTGTTATTAATCACCCATATAAATCTGACTGATTAAAAACGTTGTTTTCCTTATAAAATTAAGTGTCAAAAATCATCAAAAAACCTTATTTTGTCTTAGTCTGAGACTGTGGGGGCGTGTCAGCAGTGGGCGTGGTTTCCTGCTCCTTCAGAGCTGACTGAGCTGTGGACAGGCAGACGGAGAAGCAGAGAGATCCACCTGCTCCGTTTCTGGCTGCCAGCAACTCCCTTTTCCAAGAGTTTATGCTGTTTTTAGTGCACTAACAACTCTGGTTTTGTTTTAAAGTTGAGGACACAAAGATAATTCATAACTCCGCTGTTATGTGTTTAATAATAAGCGCTATTTTAGAAGATGAGTGGACTCGCGGTCCGAGCCGGTCACATCGCATGCGGGGTCAGTTCTAACGTCGTATAGCGTAGCCCTTTAGCTCCTATTGGAATACTCCTTCGCGCGTCAGCGCCTACTGAAAACCTTTTAGTCCACGCCCACCTACCGGATGGGCCCACCCCTCGGTCGGTAAAACCCCTCGACCGAGGTGAACCATCCTCTTCTTCATTCAGCCCGAATGAGAACCTGGTAAAGAAAATTCTTCGAAATTCATCTTCATTCATCATCTAGGTTTTTCCATCACGATGGCAAGGCGTTGCCCCGAATGCAAAGTGGGGACGATCTTCAGCTCCGACGGCCACGCCAAATGCGAGCGTTGCATGGGACCCGAGCACGCGGTCCCGGACAACGATTGCCCCTCCTGCGCCTCGCTGTCTCCGAGCGAGAAGGAACGTCGTGCAGAGCTGTTCAGCCTCACCAACGAGGTAGAGGGAACCCTCCGCGAGCGGGTACCACTGGACGAACCCGCCGACGTCGAGGTGGCCACGACGGGCCCCGGAGAAGCGACCGGTCCCCAGGGCACCGATCACGAGCTCTTGGAGGACGGGGCCTCGGACGGAGACCGCACGAGCGAGTGTTCAGAGGTCCCCTCCCAGCTTCAGCTGGCGGACGCCCTCCCCTCTCTGATGCAGGGCCTGCCCGCAATCATCCACGCGGCAGCCGCTCTGAGGAACCTGTCGGTGCCTACCCCTTCTCCGCCTAGACTAAATCGTCTAGCGGGCATGAGGTTCGGCACCACGTCGCAGCGTCGTCCAGACCCTGTCTGGCCTCGCGTCCCCGACGTGATGGAGCTCTGGAAAGAGGCGGGAGCAGCGCCCGCGAAAATCAAGGCCCCAGCGTCCTCTTACGCGGGACTCACGAGGGTGGAAGGCTTCACAGACGTGACCTTCCCTTCGGTGCCCCCACTAGAGCAGAGCCTCTCGGAGGTGTTCGGAGCGAAATCCGCCAGGTCGGACCACAGACCCATCCCCAGCGGACGCCACGACCAGACTGCGCTTCAGCTGACGGATCGCGCATACCAGCTAGTGGCCCAAGCCGGGGCAGCTAGCAACAACACAGCCCTCCTCGCTGACCAGATCTCTTCGCTAGCGGCGGACCTGAGCCTCCCAGAAGAACTGGCGAACACAATGGGAAAAGCAGCGGACGTGATCCTTAACCTCAGCGCCGCATCTACAACGTGTTTGTCACGCGCAGCAGCCCTGCTTCACATGGTGCACCGCGCCACGTGGCTGAAGTATGCACCTTCAATGCCCGAAAGACGCCAGAAGGAACTATTGGAAGGACCCATGTTGTCGGGAGAGCTTTTCGGCCCCAACTTTAAAGAGCTGGTCGAAAACTACAAGAAGAAGGATGAGGTCGTCGAGACGGTAAGGAACGTCATGTCCATCCGCCCACAAGTTCGACAACCAGACGGGTGGAAGGACCGTCGGGACCAGAAACAGCCCTCGGCTGCAACGAGCTCGCGACAGCCTCAACAACCGGCACCTTTCAAGCAGAAACAGCCGAAACAGCAGCAATACCAGCGTCCGTGGGACTCGAGCCAGCACACACCACGAGGCCGCGGGGGCTACCAAGGCCGCGGCGGCTACCAAGGCCGGGGCGGCCAGAAGCAGCAGAGTCCCTACAACCGTCCACCTCAAAAGAAATGACTCGTTGCGGGAAGTGTGTGCGCAGGTAAAATAAAAGAGCAAATTGTTTCAAACAACGTTCTCTGTCATGTTTCGGGCTTGTCTGTGGGGCCGGATAACCCCACAGCCGCACGTTCTCACATGCTTCCCACCACAGAAAAACTAGCCTGCGGTAGTCAGCTACCCACAGCTAGAACTAACTCAAACAAGGTAACAATCAATAAATGTTTAATGCTTGGTGAACCTGTTATTGACCGGGCAGCGACGGGTAATATACCCCGCACGCTGCCTCTCGTGAAATTACATGACGCCGGCCCAGCCTCGAAGCTGCCCGGCAGTAAACACGTAAAGGTATCTAAACAGCCAGACGCCATGTTTGTTACACCTCCTGCCTTGCAGTCGACGCGTGGAAAATCCCACAGCGCGCTGCTTCGTGTCAGGTCACGTGTCGCGAGCCCTGCTCACACACAGGCCAGCAAGGTCTCGTCTCATCACAGGATTAACCGGCGTTCCACGTACATGAGTGGCGCCACCTCTCAGCAGCCGCTCTCCGGCTCCAAACGAGGTAACAAGAGAAAAATCACTCAGACTGGCCAAGCACCGCCCGCCAAAAGACGAGCGGTGCCCGGCGGGAGCATCGCTCCGACAGAGCGAGCGCTTCCTGTATCAACAAACGTGCCGACGTCAGACGCAGGGACGGTCCACGTCTCTGACGCTATTAGACAGCCCTTTTTGGGCGGGGCCCCCGTGGGTTACCACGGTAACGGAGGGAGGCCCCAGCGAATGGCTGGCGAGAATGACACACACGAGGCTGCAAGACCTCGCGCTGCCTCTGAGCAGAAAATACGAGCAGTGGCAGCAGAAATGCAGTTTAGACAGATGGCTGTCAAAAATCATAAGAAAGGGTTATGCACTTCAGTTTGCAGCAAAACCTCCACCTTTCAGGGGGATTCTGGAAACAGTGTTGCCAGACCCACGTCAAAACTCATCCCTTCTGTCAGAAATACAAGAAATGCTGAAAAAAGGAGCAATCTCCAAGGTGGCAGAAGGAGAGCAGAACAAAGGGTTCTACTCTCGCTATTTTCTCGTCCCCAAAAAGAACGGAGGCTCGAGACCAGTTTTAGACCTGTCGGTCTTCAACAGATCAATTCTGGTGAGAGGTTTTCACATGCTCACAACAAAACAGCTGCTGAAGAATGTTCACAAGGGAGACTGGTTCACATCCTTGGATCTGAAGGATGCTTACTGGCACATCAGCATCATCCCCCAGCACAGGAAGTACCTCAGGTTTTCCTTCCAGGGGAACCAGTTCGAGTTCAACAGACTGGTATTCGGCTACTCGTTAGCTCCCAGAACTTTCTCAAAGTGTGTGGAAGCAGCGATACGCCCTCTCCGCTCGGCGGGGATGCGGATTCTGTTTTATTTAGACGATCTGCTCATTTTAAGCAGATCGAGAGAGGAGGCGGAAACTCAGACCAGAGTGTTAGCAGAACACCTCCTGGACCTCGGTTTTGCCATAAACTGGACGAAAAGCTCCGTAACCCCAGCACAGTCCATCGTGTACCTGGGGATAGAACTGGATTCACGCTTGATGAGGGCTCGCCTGTCAGAGCAGAGGGCAGCCGATCTGACAGCACAGTTGAAGCGCGTCCAACCCGGGAAGGTGGTGACGGCGGCAACAATTATGCGGTTGTTGGGCCTGATGGCAGCCGCCCACCTGGTGATAAATTTGGGTTTATTACACATGAGATCGACCCAACGTTGGTTTGCCAGCCTGCGTGTGGACCCGGTGCGCCAGAAGCGCAGGATGGTGTTGGTTCCTCCATCTGTAAGGTCGGACCTACGTCACTGGAAAAACACCCGCGTCATGAAGGCGGGTGTCTCCATGATCACACCTACTTCTCACATCCCAGTGTTCACGGATGCTTCTTTGATGGGATGGGGGGGAACGTGCCTGTCCCATTCGGTGGGGGGAAGGTGGCCGAGCCACATTCACCTTCACATAAACGTTCTGGAACTAATGACAGTCCAGAAGGTTTTACTTCATTTTTCCCATCTGGTTCAGCAGCAACATGTACTAGTGCACACCGACAACCAGGTGGCAGCCTCGTACATCAATCGTCAAGGGGGATCTCGCTCAGCCCAGTTACTGCACGTTGCCAGACAACTACTGCTGTGGGCTCAACAGAACTTGCTCTCTCTGAGAGCAGTGTACATCCCCGGGGTGCTGAACGTAGGAGCAGACATCATGTCGAGGGGGGGCCCACGTCAGGGGGACTGGTCCCTCCACTCAGACATAGTAAATCAGATTTGGACCAGGTTCGGGCGCGCGGAGGTAGACCTCTTCGCAGCCCGAGACAACAGGAAGTGCCCACTCTGGTGCTCACTGAACCCCAAAGACGACCCCCCTCTGGGGGTGGACGCTTTTGCGCTCAGCTGGTGGTCAGAGAAAAGCCTGTATGCTTTCCCACCAGTTTCTCTCATCCCGAGGGTTCTGGGGCGAGTCCGGGAAGAAAAATTGTCTCTCATCCTGGTGGCCCCAGAGCGCAGGTATGCCCCCTGGTTCCCAGACATGCAGCAGCTAGTAGTGGACAACCCTCTGCAGCTGCCATGGAGGGAAGATGCTCTCCTCCAAGCAGGAGGGGCGATCAGGCATTTCCCGGAAATAGGCCAACGCCTTTGGGCCTGGAAGCTGAGCGGCGCCGCCTAACAAGTTTAGGCCTCACCCCAGCCGTGGTCAGGACAATTCAGGGCGCCCGCGCGCCGTCCACCACTACGCTTTATGCGTCTAAGTGGGCAGCTTTTCAGCAGTGGTGCAGGGACAGGGACATTGAGGCCACATCATGTGGCATTGGCTGTGTCCTAGCGTTCCTTCAGCTGCTGTTTGATAGAGAGCTAGCGTTTAGCACGATAAAGGTGTACGCGGCGGCTATATCATCATGTCATGAAGGTATAGGCGGTAGGACGTTATTCAATCAGATACTGTTGAAACGTTTCCTTAGGGGCGTGAGTCGCCTTAGGCCCTCGAAGCGTGACATCACCCCTCAGTGGGACCTAACATTGGTTCTGGGCGCTTTAACCAAAGCCCCTTTTGAACCCTTAGGGGAAGTGTCAATGAAGTTTTTGTCCATAAAAACTGCTCTTCTGTTGGCGCTCACGTCTGCAAAGAGGGTCAGTGACCTCTGTGCTCTTTCTGTGGCTCCCTCTTGTTTACAAATTAAACCTGATGGCAGCGCAGCAACTTTGAGGCCTAACCCGGCTTTTATCCCAAAGTCGATCACCAGCAGTTTCAAGTCACGGACAATAACTCTGAGCGGGTTCCATCTCCCTCCCCATTCATCGGAGGAGGAGGTTAGGTCACATCTGCTGTGCCCAGTTAGGGCTCTTAGATGTTATATGGCTCGCACAGAGGGGGTGCGCCTTTCTCAAAATCTGTTTGTCCATTATAGGGACAACTCAGCGGGTCGGGCTCTGTCCTCTCAGCGCCTCTCCCACTGGCTTTGTGAGGCCATAACGGAGGCTTACAAAGCTGCAGGGAAGGAGCCTCCTGCATCCCTGCGAGCTCATTCGACGCGAGCGATTGCGTCGTCCACAGCTCTGCATGGTGGGATGTCGGTCAGCGACATCTGTCAGGCCGCAGCTTGGAGCTCGCCCTGTTCTTTCACCCGTTTTTATTTACGGGATGTTTCTACTTTTTCTATGACTCATTCAGTCCTGGGAGTCCTGGATAAGTAGTAGGAGTTCACCTCCTGATGTTCTAACTGCCTGCTGTACATAGTTCTTGTGGCAGTTCGATTCTTACCCCCCTTTTGGGGGGGTCTTTTGCAGCCTGAGAGTGACCCTCTCGCCGGCAATAATAAAAAAAAAAAAAAAAAACATCAACAAATAAAACATTTCGTTTTTTCGATGTTTTGGGCCCGCTGTTCTGCAGCAGGGCACATCTGGAGGTTGATTAAAGGCCTACGGGCCTTCCTCCAGCCCACCACCGGACCTCCCTCATTCATTGAGGGAGGACAGGCTTATTGGGATTAGGTGGGCAGGTGCTCCGCGTTGGTTGGATCCA
>JBBPBX010078250.1:5307-16668 GCA_038048925.1 Garcialebias charrua | reverse complement strand
ATCCTGCCACTGATCCACTGCAGGAGAGACAATTAAGGAAGGAAACTCGTACTCACACTCATCATCCCATTGGTCAGACAGAGAACTATTAAAGGCAAACGCTTTGATAGAATCTGGCAGAGAAGCACATGGTTCTTCTTTCAGTCTTTGCACAAGTCTTTGAGATCGCACCTCTAGTTGCTCCGTGAGACAGGACACAGACAGCTTCATGAGATGACCCAACTTCACACAGCCCGCTTCTCTCATCTTAGATCTCAGCGTAACAGACGAGAGCAGCTGTGTAGAGAAGAAACTGTTTTCAAACAGAGGTTCTTCAAAAACCCACATCCCAGGTTTCACATCCTTTCTTCTCTCAAAGGTGAGGATCTGCCAGGCATTTAAAACTGATTGATAAAAACGTGGGAGACCTGTTAAGTCCAAAGATCCTTGGCGCAGCAGGAAAAGATGTTTATCATAGCCAAGACAGCCTGCTTTCCTTAGCAGAAGACGTGCAGTATCTAGCCACGGTAGTCCAACACCATATAGTAGTTTCTGCAATGTTTGAAGCCGGAAAGCTGTGATCCGTGAGGTTATGTCTATGAGTCCTTGACCTCCCTCCTGTACTGGCAGGTACAAGGCTGCAGCTTTCACCCAATGTCGTCCAGACCAGAAGAAGTCCACTAGAGTCCTTTGGATATCTCTTATAAGACAAGATGGTGGTGTGAGTACAGTCAGTTTATGCCAGAGGGCCGAAGCAACCAAGTTATTTGCAACCAGAACCCTCCCCCTGTAAGACAGCTGAGGCAGCAGCCATTTCCATCTAGATAATCTGGCACACACTCTCTCCGTAACACCTTCCCAATTTTTCTCCACAAAGGTATCTGTCCCCAAAAAAACACCCAAGAATTTTAAACCTTGGTCAACCCATCTGATATTGCCCGGTAATATTGGCAAATTGTTATTTGTCCATGGGCCAAGCTTTAACGCAGAACTTTTTTCCCAGTTCACTTTAGCGGATGACGCTTTTTCATAAAGGTCCAAACAGTGTATCAGAGCTGTAACATCATTCTGGTTCTTAATGAAAATGTTTACATCATCAGCATAAGCTGAAACTACTAAACCTGTATGAAAAGACAAACCTGGAAAAATAATACCAGTAAGAGTGGAACGGATCTTGTGCAAAAGTGGTTCAACAGCAATGGAATACAACTGTCCAGAAATAGGGCACCCTTGTCGAATGCCTCTCTGCACCTTGACAGGACAACTTAGGCCTCCCCCTACTTTAACAACAGAAGACACTTCATTATATAACAAACCCAATAAAGAAATAAACCCTTCACCAAACCCAAAAGCTCTTAGCACAGAAAAAAGAAAACAATGATCAACCCTATCAAAGGCCTTCTCCTGATCCAAGGAAATAATACCCACATCAATTTCATAAAGTTTACAAATGTCAAACATGTCTCTAAAAAGAAAAAGATTGTCCATGATAGATCTGTCAGGTACACAGTATGATTGATCTCTGTGTATGATAAACTCAAGAACATTCTTCAGCCTATTGGAGAGTACTTTAGAAAATAACTTATAGTCCGCACAGAGAAGGGAGACAGGTCTCCAGTTCCTTAACAAGGTCAAGTCCCCTTTTTTGGGGATCAGGGAAAGAACAGCTTGTCGGCAGGATGATGGCAATATACCTGCTAATGTGCACTCTTGAAGCACCTCCCACAAGTCTTCTCCCAACAGAGTCCAAAAATGTTTATAAAAGTCTATAGGTATACCATCCAGACCTGGAGCCTTGCCAGGAGCCATTTGTCCAACAGCAGTAGTAAGTTCTTCCATTGAAACTCCCACATCCAAAATTTCCCGATCTGCATCATCAAGCTGAGGAAGACCATCCAGCAGGGCATCCATACAGCTCCTGTTGCAGTTCTGCTTCTTAAATAGGTCAGTGTAGAATTCCACAGCAATGTCCTTCATGGCACTGGGATCAGTGGTCATAGTCCCATCTGGAAACCGAAGACAAAACATCTGTTTTGTCTGACTGACGGTCCTCTCTAAATTAAAAAAGAAAGATGTAGGGGCATCCATATCCTTAGCCATAACAAACCTTGACCGAACTAACGCCCCTTTTGCCCTTTCATGTAAAAAACAACTTAGCTGATCTTTCTTTTTTTTAAGTTGGTCATCATAAATAACATTAGTGAATATATTGCTTTCTAACTGTTTAATTTCATTTTCTAGATTCTGAATCACATTTTTAATTTTAACCGTAGAATGACTCGTGTATTGTTGACAAAAAACTCTTATCTGAGCCTTTCCTACCCCCCACCATTCACTTAAGGATGTAAATTCTGATTTTCTAGCCGTCCATAACTGCCAAAAATTATTAAAACTTTGGCAAAAAAAAGTGTCTTGAAGTAACTTGGTGTTGAAGTGCCAATAAGATCTGCATTTAGTAGTGTTTGCTAAAAGAAAATCAAAGTAAACTAAATGATGATCAGAAAAACAAACTGGACTAATTAAACAACCGGACAGTCTATTTCTATGATTGTTGGAAATATAAAATCTGTCCAACCGAGCCCCACTCACTGTCCCATCCTTCAGTTTAACCCATGTATACTGTTTGCTTTGAGGATGTTTAATCCTCCACGCATCAACTAAATTAAACTCTGATATCACCTGACCCAATTTAGAGGATGATGGAAGATGAGGTTCTTCTCCCGTTCTGTCAATAGTAAAACTTATTGTGCAGTTCCAGTCACCTCCCATCACAACACATTCATTTTGATTAGACTGTTGCAAGGCATTGTGTATTTTTTCAAAAGTTTCCATCCTGTTACCTCCTTGATTAGGTGCATAAACATTAATAAACCGAAAAAAGAAACTTTCTATTTTTACCCGGGCCTCTAGGACCCTGCCTGGAACTAGTTCAGTACAAGAAATGATATTAACATCCAGATGTGGTGAAAATAAAATTGCTACACCAGCAGATGACCTGGTCCCATGGGACAAAAAATATTTCCCTTTCCAACTCATGCCCCATTCTACTTCGTTTTCATGATCTGTGTGTGTCTCTTGTAAGAATATTACATCAAGCTTCTTCTGACTGATCATCTCTAAACTAACCATCCTTTTCTGTGGATCCCTCCCCCCGTTGATGTTTAATGACCCCACCCTGATACTATGCATAAGGGTGAAAAGAAGGGAGAAGACAGACAAAGACAGTAAAAAGAAGATCACCCAGTGTACTATAAACATTGTCTTATTTCTGATCTTTTATCCGTTTTGTACTTTTCGCTTTATTTGCTAATATCTGTTTCCGGACGTTTGTCATGTGCTTTTTTAAACGGAAACGTTTCTTTTCATCAAGCAGATCACAATCCACTGTTTTCTGCACCATTCGTGCACTCTTGACAAACTTTTCCCCATCGGGAAAAAAATCAGAAATTTTAACTTGTGTGCCATAAGTTTCATCAAGAAAACTATTGATTTCCTCCAGAGTGTACAAATCACTACTGGACGTTTGAGAATCAGCGATAGAAATATTGTCTGAGTCACTGTCATCCTCCATGTCATCTGCGTCAGCAGCCCCAGCCGCGTGCGGGGCCACCGCGCCCCCACCCGTGGACAGGGCTGCTGTGCCCCCACCCGCGGGCAGCTCCGCTGCCTCCACACCGACACAGCTACAGTCAGTTTTCTGATCTGACTCTAAAACAAGATGATCAGAGTCTGAGGAGTCTTGAGGAACATTAATTACGTTTGTTTCCGTGTCATTCTTTTCATGTTGTTTAGTTCAGTGTTTTTCAACCAGTGTGCCGCGAAACACCAGTGTGCCGCGAGAGATCGTCTGGTGTGCCGTGAAAAATTAGTAAATTATGAAATTTTTATTAACTGGTGTAATTTCCTTACCGCGCGATAGGTGGCAGTATAGAGCATAGCGTCGCACATTAAAACAAGAGAAGTAGCGGCACATGAACGTGACGTGAGCAGTGAGCAAAACAAACCAACAGCAAGGATCTTCTCAAACAAACAGCGATGGAAAACTTTTTCAAAAGAAAAAATACTAAATCCGGTCTGGTCCCTGGACAAAATTCGGACCCAGATGAAGGCCCAAGTGGAAATCAGAAGGCAGAAACCGTGAACGTGAGACTGTACAGTAAGGCTTACATCTCTTTTGGATTTACTTTTAGCTATTTTGACATTGCTCCCATTTTCCACAACATATCTGTGCAAAGTGAGCTTCTCCAGCCTAACTGCCATGAAAACTAAAAACAGAGAGAGACTGAGAGCTGTTGAGGAAGAGCTTTGTGTGTGTGTTTTCTTAATTCGTGCCAGAATATCAGCTTTGTGTTCATCCAAACAGGCACAGGTTTCACACTAAGTGAGTAAAATGTAGAGAGAATGGTAGCACTGTTCAGGTGTATTTGAAGGCATGTTAAGTGCAATTTCATCCTCTTTAATTTTAAGACCACATTGTTGTGGCACTGTTCAGGTTTATTTGAAGGCATGTTAAGTGCAATTTCATCCTCTTTAATTTTAAGACCACATTGGTGTAGCACTGTTCAGGTTTATTTGAAGGCATGTTAAGTGCAATTTCATCCTCTTTAATTTTAAGAACACATTGTTGTGGTACTGTTCAGGTTTATTTCAAGGCATGTTAAGTGCAATTTCATGTTAAGTGCACCTTGAAATAAGAAATATAAAACATGATAAAAATATATTTTTGTGTTCATTTCATTCCTATTCAAGACACTTTGATAAGAATGACTATATATTTAATGTAGGCGGATACAGTGTATCTATGTTTACAATTTTGGTTGGTGGTGTGCCTCGGGATTTTTTCAATGAAAACACTGTGCCTTGGCTCAAAAAAGGTTGAAAAACACTGGTTTAGTTTGATCGCTGTTTCCCTCCCCGGCATCTGACACAGCTGATGGGGGGACTACCCCCTCCTCCTCCTCCTCCTCCTGTGTTGTCGGAGGAGCAGCGTCTCCGATCGATTGATTTTGAGAGAGAGAGAGAGAGAGAGAGAGAGAAAATGAGCGAAACTAAATTTTACAAGTTGCTGTTTCGTGTCATTTTTAATATTCCCTTGTTAATACATCTTCGTGTTGATTAATCCTGCGGTCGCTCACTGTTGTCATCATCATGTTCTGAGCGTGGATCTGCGGGTTGCATTCACAAGTGGGTCTGCCCGGCTCGGATCCGGCCCTGAAACTACCTCTGCTGGCGGATAAGGGGCGCATCAGAGGCAAGTAAAATTAACTCGCCTATGCGCCTTTGTGTTTTTTTCTGAATGCTCGTTGGAGGACCGAACACGCATCAGGCCCGGACTGAGCTGTCTTATGAAAGGGGCTAGTGTATCACAAGCAGGAGAGATGGGGCCACCGGTTGGAGCTGGGCAGGATGATGTCACTGTAACTAGTGGGAAGGCAGCTGCTGAGGGAGGCCTTTAATGCTGTGAACAGCAGAGTAATCCAGGGTCATGATGCAGAAGGTGAAGCAGGGGTCAAGCACGGGAAGTCAGAGTTCCAATAACAAGTCCAAAGGAGATCCTTAACCCAATATCCATGAGGCACAAAACATAGTCATACCAGGATCAGATGTACAGAGCAGAATCAGATGAGGGGCAGGTAGAGCAGTTAATCCCAAAGACGAGGTGTGAGGTCAAACAAACAAAACAAGGCTTGATTGTTAGGCATGATCGAGAACAGGAACAAAATGCTGGACATCTAACACCACAAAGGATTTGACAATCTGGAAGGGTGCTTGAGTGAATGGAGCTGTTGTGTAGGGCAGGAAACAGGTGCAGGGAATGAGTGCTGACTGAAGTGTGGAAGCAGAGTGGGTGTGGCAGAATGACAGAGGCAAAGCCTGAGAGCAAAGGATGACACTCTGTCTTCTCTTTTATATTGTAACACTTTGAAAATGAAAAATGTAAAGTGTAGTACAAATTCAATAAATTATTATTGATATTAATCAAGCTGTAGTCCACATCTGGATTTAGTGTCAATCACAGGCATTCCAACCACTTAGGATGGAGGTTAGCACCGGGTGTAAACACGGTCCATCACATTAGTGCTGTACAAAAGACAGGTTTCATTTTGGGGAGTTTGCTGGGAAACAGAATTGCTTGGGGAAGTGTTGGAAACTGAACAAATGACGCAGACTGTTGTGTTCTTGTTGCAAAATAAGTAAAGTAAAAACAATGTTGCTAATGAATTGTGTAACAAATAACAAACCATGAACCAGTTTCAATATAATTTGAACATGCAGCCCACCCTGGCCCTATCACTGTGCATGTTCAACTGATGCTTACAACCATCACGCCTTTAGACGGCGGCTTTAGACTCAGCTACATATCCATCAAGTTTTCTTGTGTGCAAGCTGTTTCACAGTTTTCTACTTTTGTTTTTGGTCTAGTTTTCTTTTGTATCTCTTTTTTGTCTGTAGTTTGCAGCCCAGAGCCTAATGAGCTTCAGCAGAACTCAGAGAATTCATTCTAGAAATCAATACACCCGTTTACATTACTGTCAAATTAATGCAGTGCCTGTTTGGCACTTTATAATAATGTTGTTACACGTATTGGTCTTATTGCACCGATGTGTTCAACCCCCACCGCCCCCAACAAGAAATGAGGGCGTTGGACTTGTTTATATTAGACAGAAGCAGCACGAGATCCCATTGTCTCTGGGGTGTCGGTGTCAGAAATTCAAATGTGCAAAGAAAGAAGAGAAATGAAACAGAGAAAGATGGGGGTGATTCCTGTTTCCCGCTTGGCTAATGGTTGCCCATACATTTGGAGTGAAGCAGTGGCACCTATTAAATCTCACATATATGGTAAGCCATTGTGTAGCTGCTGCCTTTTAGCTCACAGTGCGCTGACAGACATTTGACACTTTAACTAGCCCTGCTAATGTGACCCCCTGGATTCCTCTGCTTAGTTTGAGCCACGAGATGGTGCTTGTCAGGGGTCAGTTGGATATTAGTGAAAAGCACCAGTTTCATCTCATTTGGGAGGCAAGAGAGAACCATGATATTCCATCCGCCTCCAGCTCAGCCAACGCTGACAGTGTCACTGATGAACGTGGGTATGTCCAGGAGTTCATGGCTGCAGACCCCAGATTGATGCCACATTGATATTTAATGATGTGCTGCCAAACACAAGCCAACACACAGGAGTTGGACAACTAAAGTGCTGGCTTTGCTAAATGTCATTCTAATTATCCATCTCATTTTGCATTGACTCCAGAAGTAAATATTTTCACAATTTTTGGCCTCTTGAACCCTCATTGTCTCTTTTTGCTCATGCAAAGTAATGAAATATCACAATATTTTTGTAGGCTTTAAGTCCACACTGTTTAAAAAAAATGTTACCCCAGTCAGGCATTACAATTATATTTCCATTGAGAGGTTAGGTGAATAATGCTCCTCATCTTTTTACAAAATAATACTCCAGAAAAATCTGCACAATGATATTCATCAAACACAATGCCCTAGACAGTAGGGACAGCCATTTTAAGAAAACAAACAAACATTATTCTCATTTGTTAATAATTATTCAATTTTTCCATCAATTATCATTACTTGCTTGTTCCTTTTCAGGTTACAGGGGTCACTGGTTTCCATGTTCCACAGTGAAAGTGTGAGAGGTGAGGAACACCCTGGACAGATCTACAGTCCATCACAGGGACACATAGAGACAAACAACCATTCACTCTATCTCACTCAAACCTAGGAACAACTTAGGTTTACCAATCAGTCTAACATACATGCTTTTGGTCTGTGGGAGGAAACTGGAGTACCTGGAGAAAACCCAGTAGCACGGAGAAAACATGCAAACTCCACGCAGAAAAGTCATGGTGGGGATTTGATCCAACAAACTCTGAGAGTCAACACCTCTACCAATGCCACCATGTGGCCAATTCTTAGATTTTAATTTTAAACTATTTGACCCACCATCTGTTCCCCTGCTCTGACTTCCACTCTAACGGTGATCAAATTAAATTTGGTTCACTTCAAGGATTTTGGTAAATCTGAGTCACTCCCTAAAGTGATC
Source organism: Garcialebias charrua (assembly GCA_038048925.1). Lineage (NCBI taxonomy): Eukaryota > Metazoa > Chordata > Actinopteri > Cyprinodontiformes > Rivulidae > Garcialebias > Garcialebias charrua. Next base: position 8,630 of record JBBPBX010078250.1, on the reverse strand, counting down.
CAGTCCCCTGAGTTGGTGGCACTGTCCAAAATTACAAAAATAAGTTTAAATATATATCATGGTTGAGGATGTGGAAAATTCACATTTTCACTTTTCAGAGGTTTATTTTAAAACTTATCACAGCAATAAAACAAGAGATACACCAATGTCTCAGTCTCTGAGGGATTAGAACAGTGAACGTTTGTAGTTATGGTGTGTTTTTCTAGACTGGCTTTGAAAAGTAAATGCAAGTTAACCTAAATGTTCCCTTTCAGTCAAGTTCTCTCTGTGCAACATACTTGCTATGGGAATTGCACCCCCGCGCAATTACCTGAAGGAATACATACACGCCTTTACGGCTAGGGCATCAACGTCGTGCCAGAGGCCCCGACCCTCTGGGTATTTAAGCGGCTGACGCCCATCCATCTTTCTCTTTGTTGCCCTTCACCTCGCTTAAACCTGAACTACCTCTCTTCGCGGGACTTCTCTGTTGCTTCATCGCTCAACCAGAGGTGAGCTTGCTCCCTACACCGAGCGTGCAGAGAATTTTTCCTGCGTACTACTGGACTAGCGAAAGCTAGTCCGGCACATTTTCTCTTAACCCCAAAGTATTTTCTTCTCCTCTCTCCACAGACCGCTTCGCTCGATGGCGCTAACTGCGTCACAACCGCTACCCCTGCTAATTCGTAGCGGGCTAGCCACCAAAAGCAACATGATGGAGGAGACGTTTAAACAAATTAAAAGAAAAAGGGTTCTGGAAGGACTCGCTCGCCTTATCTCGGACATGCCTCCAGAGAAAGGAAAGCGAAAGACAAGACTTCCAAAGAAAACCAACAGTCAGAGTCAGAGTCAGAGAGAATTTATTGTCATTTGCACCGCATGTAGTACATGTGTTGAAAACGAGATTATGTACACAGGGTCCCAAAATTGTCCCAAAACAGGACGGCGAGCCCAACTTCGCTCGCCTGTCCTAGCGGATGTGGTTTCTCCCTCGCGGCAAAGGACACCCATGAGGCCTGTCCCATCTGCCTGGGAATGTCACACGCAAAAACAGTGCTGGATGCGCCCCATTTTTGCCCACACTGCAGCCAGATGCTGGAGGCGGTGCTACGGCACCGGGTTGACCTCGTCGCCAAGGCCATGGGCGCCCCAGCAGTGCCAGCGGATGCGGACATCACCGAGCCCCTCACTCCCACGCCGGAGCTCGAGAACATGGCTCTGCACGACAGCACACGAGTCGAATAGGGTGACAGCCCTGACGTGCTGGCTCCTATGGTGGATTTAACAGTCGAATTCTCCCTCACGGCTCACAGGGTGTTAGCCTAATCAATGAGCCCTGGCAGGGTGCCTTTGCTCCGTCTGTAGCGGACAGGTACAGAGGCGTCTGCAAGCAGGACCCCCACACCTCATGGAGACATGTGAGGGGGATCACGTGCTCCAGTCCCCGCTCCATTGCGAACGATGGGACGGTCAATACACTAACCAAGCAAACACGTGACATGTCTGCGCCTCAGGGAGGCGCGCCGACAGAATCTAACGACGGGGGGGCCACGTCAGGAGCCCACAGGCAACCACAAGCTTCACACGTTCACAAAAGCTATTGTGTTCAAACTGCTGTGTGAGTAAACAAATCAGAGCTGAATCAGATTCCTCTTCCTGTTGTTAGAAGGGAACTGAACTCTCTATCACCAGGCAATTTAAAGTCTGTCAAGCACAAAGAATCATCTCCACGTTCTCACGTTGCAGCTGTCCCTTTATCATTAATGAGCGACACGCAACGTCCAAACAGTGATCCGGCAGCACGTGACCTTTCTCACTGTGCTGGTTCAGCTCTGTTTTTAAACAATATCCCCCCAACGGGTGAAACACCGGCCGGTTTGTCTGGTTCCAACGCTCTGTTAAGGCCGATGACCAGTAAACTGGACCCATCCAGGAAACAAATTGGGGTCAGGAGATCTGCTCGTTTTCAAAACTCGCAGATTCTCAGTCCCATGACCCCAAACAAGGAGAGAGAAAACAGACATACCATACCGTACCAGATTCGCCCCTGACGGGTCAAAGGTCACCCTAAGGCCTAATTCCGCATACATCCCCAAGGTCTTGACTTTGAACCATAGGAGTCTGGACTTTGATCTCTCCTCCTTCCCACCTGCTCCTGTCCTCACTCAGGAACAGGAAAGGCTGAAGGCTCTCTGCCCTGTGAGAGCTTTACGCACTTACGTGCAGAGAACAGCCGGATGGAGAAAAACAAATCAACTGTTCGTATGCTTTGCAGCTCCTGCTACCAGAAAGGCCCTATCAAAACAACGTCTCTCACATTGGGTGACTGAGGCCATTAAGAGGGCATACATTATCAAAGGTCAACATGTGCCCTCTGGAGTGCACGCTCACTCGACTAGGGGCTTGGCCACTTCGTGGTCATTGTTCAAGGGTGTACCAGTTGCAGAAATTTGTGCTGCTGTGAACTGGAGCTCATTAAACACTTTTGCAAAGTATTACAGTTTGGATGTTACTACGTGTGATGTCACTCAGGCTGTTCTTTCTAACACACAGTAGAAAGTAGCCTTGAGATACCTGCTGGTCAAGGGCAGACGTTCACACTAGCATGCATTTTACTGAGCATCTCAAGGGCATGAATGAATTACGTTCCCATAGCAAGTATGTTGCACCGAGAGAACTTGACTGAAAGGGAACTGAAAGTTATGCACCATAACTCATGTTCCCTGAAGGAAGGGTACGAGGTGTAACATATCTGGCCCTTTTTAATGCTGAAAGCTCGGTGAAGTGCAATTTTGGAGAAAGATGGATGGGCGTCAGCCGCTTAAATACCCAGAGGGCGGGGCCTCTAGCGCAACGTTGACGCCCTAGCCGTAAAGGCGTGAATGTATTCCTTCAGGTAATCGCGCGGGGGTGCGATTCCCATAGTAAGTATGTTGCACCTCGTTCCCTTCCTTCAGGGAACATGAGTTATGGTGCATAACTTTCAGTTTTCTGAGGTCCAAGGTCAATGCAGTCTTAGCTCGGTGTCCATCCGACATCTTAGGCTGCCAAGCGGACATCGAGGCGAGCTCCCGGCTGCAGATGGCCTCTCTGCCGCCCGTCGGCTCGGTTTCCCCGGTGGGGGTACGCGTTAGCAGCTTAGCTCCGCCATTAGCATGCGCGTTAGTGTCAGCCCATCCAAAAGGCTGTCGTCGTTGTTTCTCCGCGTTTTAGCATGTAAGCTTCTCTGTTAGCTCGGTGTCCATCCAACATCTTAGGCTGCCAAGCGGACATCGAGGCGAGCTCCCGGCCGCAGATGGCCTCTCCGCTGCCTGCATAGAACACCGGCTGATGGCAGGGAAGGT
>JBBPBX010078249.1:0-16668 GCA_038048925.1 Garcialebias charrua | reverse complement strand
GTGTGACTGCAAACAGCCTGATAGACCACCTCACCTCAGGAGAAAGAAAGGTGGCAGTCCCAGGGAACAGCAGAGAAGTGGATGCAAGTTCTTCAGGCAGCTGACCTCCCCAACATCCAGCTGTTGTATCCTTTGTCCTCAGCATCCCATCTTCCACTGGGTTTGTGGAAAGGATTTTCTCTTTCATGAAAAGTAAGTGGACTGATGTGCAAAACAAATGTTCTACTGAACTAATTAGAAGTGAGCTCATTGTCAGTCTAAATTATGAAATGTCTTGCTCAGAGTTTTACTCTTTGGCACTGAAAAACAGAGCATTCCTTGCTGCAGCACGATCTCAGCAGAAATACAAATGGAAAAAATAGGTTGACTCCATAATGTAACGTTCCACTGTTTAGTTTACAAGTTTTTTATTTTTACTACAAGTGGAAAGCCATGGCCTTTGAGGCACAATGTGTTTATGTTTACAGATTTACTACAAACTTTATTTGCACGTTGCACTAAATGCACTATTACAGAATGTTCGTATTGATTTTTTGTTATTTAATACTGTTTTAAGTTATTAAGCAGGACAGAGGTCTGTTTAAGAAAGATACATAATTCTGTTTTAAGTTATTAAGCAGGACAGAGGTCTGTTTAAGAAAGATACATAATTCTGTTTTAAGTTATTAAGCAGGACAGAGGTCTGTTTAAGAAAGATACATAATTCTGTTTTAAGTTATTAAGCAGGACAGAGGTCTGTTTAAGAAAGATACATAATTCTGTTTTAAGTTATTAAGCAGGACAGAGGTCTGTTTAAGAAAGATACATAATTTTCAAAAGATATGTTTGTTTCTGGCAATTCTATTTGCACTAAAAATAAATGGTTAATTGTGTAATAATTTGTTTATACATATTTTTATAATTCAAAAACACGTATCCAAATGAATTCAGGTTGATTTCAAAGTGAGGAGGGGCAGGCAGGGTGTTTGTGTGTGTGTGTGTGTGGGGGGGGGGTTAAATGGGGTGACCAGCCCTGCCGAGAGGTGTCCCTTATTTATTTATCAAGGAGTTGGCAACCCTATTTTCAATGGGCATATATGCAGTTAAGACAGGTAGCTTAGTGCACCCCTAGTTTTTCAACATTAACAATATAATATAATCTAGTCTAAAAAAATGATTTTTGTGGGGGAGGTGGGGTTGTATACAATAGTATGTGTGGTGCGGCCTAAGCATTTGTCTTTGTTGTTGCTTTTTCTTACGCTACTTTTACTTTTATACTTTTAAGTAGTTTTGAAACCAGTACTTTTTTACTTTTACTTGAGTAAAAAGCTAGAGTTGATACTTCTACTTCTACAGAAGTAATTTTAAATCCCAGTATCTATACTTCTACTTGAGTAATGAATGTGAATACTTTTGACACCACTGGGTGCTGGATGAGTGAGGTCTTTCATGATGCAGGTGGCTCTTTTCCTGCATCTGGAGGTGTAAATGTCTGTGATTGTGGGGAGACTGACTCCAACAGACTTCTGTGCAGCCTTCACCACTCTCTGCAGAGCTTTCCTCTCTTCAACTGTGCAGCCTCCATGCCACACGTTGATGCTGGAGCACAGGATGCTCTCCACTGCACACCTGTAGAAGGAGGTGAGGACTGGGCTGCTCAGACCAGCTCGTCTCAGCCGTCTGAGGAAGTAGAGTCTCTGATGACCTTTCTTGATCAGGCTGGTGGTGTTGTTGCTCCAGCTGAGGTTATCATTCATGTGTACACCCAAGTATTTGTAGCTGGAGACCACTTCCACTGCAGACCCACCTATTTTCAGTGGGGCATGGGTGTGTTTGTTCCTTCTGAAGTCCACAATCATCTCCTTTGTCTTCTTCACATTCATGTGAAGATTATTCTCTTTGCACCAGCTCTCCAGGTGTTCCACCTCCTGTCTGTAGCTGGACTCATCATTGTTTGTGATGCATCCCACCACCGCTGTATCATCTGCAAACTTAACAATATGACAGCCTGGAAGTGTGGCTGTACAATCATATGTGAGCAGAGTGAACAGAAGGGGGCTCAGCACACATCCCTGAGGAGATATGAAATATGAAATATGATAGCATTTTCTCAAACTTTGAAAGGTTTTGAGTTTAAATTGTTTCAGATTATAATTTTTTTTGTGTGTGTTTAAATGTTCTTAATTTCATGTGTACATCACTTTGTTGCAGCTGTGGTTGTTTTAAAGGCTTTATAAATAATAATTATGATAAAAATGATCATTTCTGATCATTTTTGAGCAATCTTGGGCAGCAGGAAGTAGGTCTTCAGTTTACACGGTCACAAATTAATGTAGAACACCGGACGCCATTTTAGGTTCAGTCACGGGGGTCTCCGGTCACAAATTAATGTAGAACACCGGACGCCATTTTAGGTTAGCTGCCGGGAGCCGGCCTTTGAAGACTGGTGACCAGGATCGCATCATATGGATTAATTACTAGCTGGAATCGCTCTGTGAGCTCTGTGGACGTCTCAGGCTGGAGCAGCAGCTGCAGATTGATCGCCGATCGCGCCGCACCGCCGCTCCAACACCAGCCCATGGCCTGGCTAGCAGAAGCTAGCCAGCTAGCTAACACAGGCCTTGAGCAACTGCGGTGGTTCACTCGCCGGCTGCCGCGCTGCTCGGCCCGACAACAATCATGGCAACGCATGGCAACCTAAGATGTCGGCTTTGACCATCTCAAAGTAAGAAAATATATTTTTATTTATTCTGTAAATGTGAATAGCAATGTTTAACATTACAGTACACTACTGTACATGCTTAAATGTGTGCGCGCGCTCCGTTAGCGGTATTTCCACGACCTACGAACGGAATAAGGACCTACGAACTGGACGCTATTTTCACCCCCTAGCTACGGCAGAATCGAGCTGCGAACAGTTCTTATCTCCCTAACTCGTACGTAACTAAGGGGTCACCTGTAGTTATTTATTAGTTTTGCCTCCCCATGAGGATTTCTCCCTGATTCTAAAAAACCAAAATCCCTCTGAATGCTGTCTATTGCGGGTAAGATGCTGACTGTATATAGGCTGCGTCACAAACACCTAATTCAAAAATACTGACTACCAGTAATCACTTTAAGAGCCAGTCTGGAAATCTAAAAATTTATCATTAATAAGACAATGATATTTCATGTCATTCATGTGAAACAGTTATAGTAATATTATTATTTTTCAAATATTTGGGTTTTGCCTTCTCCTCTGGCTCTCTCTCTCTCTCAAGATGGACACTTCTGCTCTCCCTCCCCCTGTTCTCTTGCTCCTGCTTCTGCTCTCGGTTTGTCTTGGAGCTCCTGGTACACATCTCCTGAATGAAAAATACTATTATGGCTCTGGTGGGCTGGACGTTCAACGCAATTTACAAAATCGGTACATCAGAGATTCATGGGGAGTTTGGCAGCTGAGGTGTTGCTCAGTTCTGTCTCAGGAGGACACTGAACATGTTTATATTTTGGATTTATGATAGCAGGGGTTCTGCTCTTTGGCATCGGCAGATCTCTGTTTTATCAACTTTTGAAGAAGACATTGGCAGCAGTTTCAGCCATGACAAAGCCTCCTAGTCTATGCAAAGGTTTGGTACATGCTATGAGGACTCAAAATCAGCTGAATAATGAGCTAAACCGTAACATGGAGGCGATTTGTGAGAATTGCAGGCCACTTGCGGCTTCTAGGACTTGCCAGCATGTTGGGATCAACCTTGAGGAAGGCTCATAACACGGATCAGTGGAGTGAAATACCCATAAATCTGGCCATTTTGGACTGGGAAAGTTCCAGCAGGACTCAAGGCTGACAAGAAAAAAACAGTCTGCCTGATGAAAATCCACAATTTTGGCTTATCTGAATCTGACTCTCCCGTTTGACCTCGGATACAAGCCGACTATCAAACTTCTCCTGGGACATGGGTAACTAGGGAAAAAGCTTTGTCTATTGCAACCCCCCCCCCCCCATATGCTTGTTGGTAGAGTTTTTTGATGGCTCAAATCGGACAAGATGTAAATTATTGCTTTATAGCAGCAGCAACGTGCACTCTGTCCATCTTTCGGACGACTGTATGAACATAATTTCACTGTATAATGATAATAAAGCTTATTCTGATACTTTCTGATTGTCTTGCTGTTAAATGACCAATACATATTTTTAACTTTATGTTATCATTATAGATATTAATTTATTACAAAGTGCTCAAATTGCTCACACATTTGACTGGCATGGCTGGCTGCAGGTTAATTTAAAACATGGCAGAAAGTTTTCTGATGTGATTATTATTCTAAGTTATTATGTTTATCATATGTTGTAAGTCATATCAAGGAAGAACTCTAACAAATCACAAATGTTTGTTTATTGTAAAATTATAATTTTTGCTATGGTCAAAATTTTGATTCAAATCAAGGCCATCTCACACATTTCAAATGATTACCCATTAGCCTCTGGATGAAAGGTTTGTAAAATCAGGTGATGGATGTTTCTTATCTCATCTTCCCTGTTCGTATATTCTCTTTCATCTTTTCCAGCCATTAGTCTAAACAGTATTTCACAAGCCGTCTCACATTTGTCTTTTGACCTCCCACAAAAGTAATCACACAGACAGGATCTGAAGGGTCCCTTTGGGTCAGAAAGAAGAGGTATCCCCGTGAACTGTCTACAATACATCTCCTAATGTTTCTCTGTAACGAACAGGACATGCAATTTAGATTATGGCGTTTGTCATTTCATATGGCTTCATGGCTTTCTTTAACTGGGGATCAGTGTGTTAATAAATAGTATTTTTTATCTGCATGAAAAAAGGCAGCTGCTAAAGGTCCTAACTAAGTTAAACAACATTTAGATTGTTTGAGAGTAGCCCTTATGCAAGATGTAAGAAAATAAAAATAGCTGAAAATACAGTAGTGCTTAGTAAGTGAACGGTGTGTGTTAGTGTTTGACTGAAACAGTGCAGACACTGCTGGTACTGGGTGGCCCCAAGAACAGGCTGTTCAGGATATCACCTTTCTCCATCTCTGCCTGTGCCCCTCTGTTTCTCTGAGCAGGATGGCGTTCCAGCTAATGTTTTATGTGCAGAATGTTACATTTTTGACTTGTCACTCCAAACTGATGCATTACTCTCTGAGTGGTATATTTGTTTAAGTATTGATGCATGTGAATGTGCATTTTTTAAAGACTGTGGCTTCTAATAAAGTGTCTGTTGAGAGACAGATGAATACTTGCGGTTTCTTTAATTGTCCATATTTATTATTTCTGTATCCCTACTGGCTGTTTCTCATTCACTCATGTTCTTTTTTTTCCCTGTCTGACCTCTTCTGCTGCCTTTTGTTGTTAGCAAACCACTGCATGCTTTGTTGAGCAGGGGAAGCTGTCTGATGTTTATAAAAGAAATATCTGTGGAGCGAAACACTCCCCCTAAGGTGGTACAGTATGAGATGGTTATCTGGACCACACTGGATGAGGTCTGTTCACAAATGAGCAACTTTTGTTGCGAGTGCTGCACTGTCTCACTCGTTTTGTTTGGACATGAATGAAAAGAAGTGTGTTCTACTGGTTGTAAACACAGACCTTTCAGTGCTCCGTCCAACTTTTGTTGCTTCCCATTCACGTCCTTCAGGTTTTTTTGTTTTTTTTTTGCATTTTGCCTCCAAACTACAAAGCTAGAAATTTAGACCAAATATTGTAAAAAAAAAATATATATATAATAATAATAATAATAAATAAAAGCGTCACCAAGCTGTCAGGGTTAGTCTTTAAACAATAAGAAAATAAATTGAAGTAGAATAGAAACAGAATTTAACCTAGATTTCTTAAACTGGGTAAATTAGTGTGTAATCTCAAATTAAACAGCTCTACTATGGCCGCCCAGTTCTGCCATAAAGGCTTAAAACTGAAATCAGTCCAATATTCAGAGATTACGCCAAATTGGCTCCTATAAATATAATCCAAAGGGAAATGGGGTGTTGCATTTAATACTTTTCTGTTATGTTTTGTGTGTAATGATGTTGGATAAGAAAATAACCTCCAGTTTATCTGCTGCAGTTTACTAGAAGTGGTGTTTTGCTTCAAGAGGTGCTTAGTGCTGGTATTGTAGACCTTTGAAGGATGGCATTGTGAAGTTTGGCCCATTCCTTTTATGCCACCATAAAGAAGTGTCTTAACCCTCACATTGTATTTAGGTTACAGTGGGCTCAGATTGTATTGCCCTTGCCAGCTCCTTGCAGATGTTGGATGTCATCTATCATGGTGCACTAAGATTCAGAACTGGTTGTAACTACCATCACTGCACCCTATTCATTGGTCACTTGGTCATCTACATGTAGGCTCTCACAATGGTTCATTTTCATCTATAAATCGCTCTTTGGTCTGCTGCCTTCTTATATCTCCTCCCACGTGTCAAGTCGTCAATGCAGTTACAGTGTGCACTCTCAGGGATTCATTACCTGCAGTGTCCCCTCAGTGCAAACTGAACTTGGCAGAAGGGCCTTCTCTCACTCTGCTCCTGTAGCCTGGAACACCTTGCAAAAAGTTCTGAAGCTGTTGACTCTGACCTCTCTAAGGGATTTTAAACATTTAATAATGTCAATAGAAATAGCAATGCAAATATCCGAGAAGATAAGAAATATGTTTGTTTTAGTATTTTACCTCATTTTATATGACATCTTGATTTGACTGTGTTTATAACTTATTTGATTTGATTTTAATTGCTTTTTGTTGGATTATTGTCTGTACTTTATATGTTATCTGTCTAAAACAGGTATCTCTTGAAAATGAGTCCTTATGACTCAATGAGACTAACCTGTGTAAATAAAGGTTGAGTGAAAAATAAGGCTTTTATTACTCTCTTGTGTTTATGTTTATTATGTTTATGTTTGGATGTCATTTAAAGTGTTTGGTTCTACAGTGTTAACACACTTCTGGAGATATCAGAGTATTTTACTTGATTAAAACATCAAGTTACATTTTTTACAGTTCAGATTGTCATCAAATATTTTCCCACCCCATCTTAGATGGTTGAACGCACATTTGTTTTCAAAAACTGAAAATAAGGTTTATTATGGATGGCTATACTGTAGGAGCAATTAATGACTGCACAAAGTATTAGATTAAAATTTAGCACACTCTACCTTTGTACTTTGACACCCCCAGTAATAGTCACCTGCATTATAATTGCTCTATTTTAAAGCATTTAAGAGATCTCCCACTCCAGAGCCAAATTTACTTTGTTGTGTCATGTTGATGAGACAATTGCATCATAGCACAGTTTGCCCATACTGTTTGGAAATAATTACTTGAATAAGAGCCCCCACTTCTCCACAGCTCATTTCAAGCCCAAACTCAGTGAGTCACACATATCCCTTCACTGAAACACAGCCTCACCTTTGTCTGTCTGCATCAAGTAGCTGGCACTTTTTGGGTTCTCGTTAAGCCTCATTATATTCATATTTAGCAATATTAGCCTGGTCAGCATGGAAAAGGAAAAGCAGAAAAATATTAGAAACACTGACGTATTTCTGCAACAGTCAGATCTGTTTTATTAAACAGTCCAGGACGAGCTGGGAAATTTCCCTTCAATATTTGTTTTAACCGGCTATCAAATAGAGCAGCTCCTGAGTTCCTGTCTGGAAATCAGCAGTGAATATTCAGGCCAAGAAAACATATCAAGTGCAGACTCAGTCATGTGTTTCTAAGTTATGCAGAAGATAAATCTTCGAACACTGTATTCTCACACACAGAGAGTTTGTTGACAGCTGCAACATTGATAGCATGAAGTATTGTCACATGTTGGGCAGCGTACATGGAAATCTTTTTCCCTTCCTTATACTTTTTAGATGACTCACACACGCAGACATCCCTGTAACAACAATAGATGGATGATGGTTTTATATGGAGCTTGCTGAGTCCTGTTTCTCTCTAGAAAATATCAGCTGTTTGGTTCTGCCCCAAATTTGTTCAAGTGGTTTCGGCTATCATGTTTGAAAAAGCATAATGACTAAAATCTATCAGCTGTATTAGAGCAGATATCTATTTTTGTGAAAAAATTTCTGGGTTCATTTAGGGACTGGAAAGCCTCATTCTTGGACAATACAGTTGTTTCCATTTACTGGACAAATTCAGCTTTAGGGGATTATGTGATGGCACTTTCAGTTCAATGTTTAATGGGCTTAGATGTTTATTACACTCTGGAGGAATTAAAGCAGAACTAATCAATTTGGCACACACGCTTTTGGATAAAATAAATACGTTTCTGCTCATGTATGTCCCACTCAACAAGTGCCTATCCCAAAGAAAGTGGACTAAATCCTGTGCACCTGTGTGCTTATGAAGCAAAGGAATTTCCTCTCAGCTTAATCCTCCTGATGATTTTCAGTATCTTGCTATATAGTCAAACCCCCACCACACACGCACATACACACACAACCTCCTTCTTTTATCCCTCCACTTTTCATTCAGTTTCTTTACTCCTTTGCATCCCTTGTCTCCTTTATTTCCTTCAGCTTTTTTAAAATTCTGTGTGCAGGGGATCGCCTCCGTTCTTCAGCGCAGATCTGATAATGAGGAATATGTGGAGGTGGGACGCCTTGGGCCTTCCGACTATTTTGGTGAGTCTTTCACAGGATTTTCCCAATATAGTGCTACATATAAAATGTTTTCTATTATAAAGCTCAACTAAACATTCTAAATTACCAGTCACAGATTGGTAGGCCAATAAAATATTGTACATCTCTAATCTGCTGATGTTAATTTTGGTCCATTCTAATTTCTCATTTAAAGCCTTCCCATTTGGAAAATGAATGAGTTATGCATTGAGAGCAGAAGCAACATTCGATAACCATAGATCTCTTTATGTGAGAGAGATAGGAGTCCCTGTGCAGGGGTTAAGGCCCGGGTATAGCTCTGCGTTCGGCCGAACGCCGCTCGACGCCATTTGAGCGCGAGGCGCAAGCGTAGCCCCGCAGGGGACGTACGCGCAAAGCTCAAATTTTACGACCGCGTACGCGAGGCGCGTTGTCTCACAATAAACTGCCCGGCGCCGGACTGTTTTGTATGTGACACAAATGTATTAAATTCCTCTTCTTCATCCCTGATCTGGCCTTTTCTTTTGTTTTTTTGCCAAAAGTCAAGTGATCGCTTCCTCCTCCGTTGACTCCATGACTGAAATGATGAGGAAATGAATGAATTTGTCACGAGCGAATTAAACTCGGGTCCTACGTGGCTGCGGGAGGTTCTGCAGATTTCCTGGTGGGCTGTGGGCTGCAGGACCAGCGCTCCCTGTTTTTTTTTATTTTTTAGAACTTTTTAATAAGATATAAACACAGAACACCGCTGCGCTGAAGCTGCCGGCTCGCCTTTTTTTTCTCCCCCCGACCTGTCAATCAATTCAGTAGGCGTGTCAGCAAATGACCAATCAGCGAACGCTCTGCGCTGTGGCTTCTCAAATGATGTCAAGAATTTGGAGCGAAAACGCGAGAATGAACGCGAGAGCGAACGCAGAGCTGCGCGGGTGAACGCAGAGCTGCGCGGGTGAACGCGCGCGCACAGAACGCGCCCACGGAGCGGCGTTCGGCCGAACGCAGAGCTATACCGAGGCCTTTAGAGTTGCTAAGTTTGACATCAATCTCTGTGTATATTTCTTGATAGTAAATAAAGCCTGCCTTGCTGTAAATTATTCAGTATGGTGCTTACATATCTTCCTGTTGTCTGTCGAAGTAGTTCTCAAAGTACCGTAAGTGGGATTTATATAAACTTGGCTTTTAAACTTAGCACAAAAACTACCGGTAAGGTATTTTGTGTTTGGTTGATTGTTTCCTTCTTGTAACAATGCATATGGGCAATAAATCTTAGATAATTGGAAAACGTGTTTTTCTACTTCAATGGTGCCCATTTGAAGGGAAAATGCATTTTTGGGTTTAGCAGCAGTCGGTTGTGTCGGTTGTGCCCCAGAAAAACTTGCCAAATCTTCTCTACCAATGCCAAACAGCTTAGTCTGCTACTGACTCTTGTTTGGTGGTGGGTTTGTTAGTAGCATGTGAAAGAACCATATACAGTACAACCACAACAGCCTGGCGCCTCCTCCTCATGCTGCTCACCAGCTTCATCACACACGGCTGTGGTATGGCATCCCATTCTTCAACCAGCATCAAGTCAGTCAGTGTGGTTGCGTTGGTCACTCTGGAACAAACAGCACGCCCAAGCTGACTCTAAAGGCGTTCAGTGGAATTGAGGTTCACTGCAGGCAGACCATTTCTTGATAAACCCCACTCTGTGGGGGCAAGTTTTGTCACGTTGGATACTAGAAACTCAAAACAAGAATATCAGAATAAGGTGTTTGCACTGACAGAGATCTGGCACAGATTGACGTTGCATTTACTGACCTTTATTACTCTTATTTAATTATCTGTCCTTTTCCTTTTATCCATTTAGGTGAGATCGCTCTGTTGTTGAACCGTCCCAGGGCAGCCACCGTTGTCGCACGTGGGCCCCTCAAATGTGTGAAGCTGGACAGGCCTCGCTTCGAGCGTGTGCTTGGGCCATGCTCAGAGATCCTCAAGAGGAACATCCAGAGATACAACAGCTTCATATCCCTCACCGTGTGAGAGTATCCCCACCAGCAGCAATGTGCAACATCAGCATCAAAATTTAACGAGAGGGCGGGATGTAGGGTTGTGGGGTAGCCGGGGAAATATTTTAAATCCATAATTACATTTACAAGGCTAATATTTTCCCTATTTTGCACATTTCTTTTTAACTTTGTGCACTTTGACTTGATCTGTTCTGTCTTTTAGCTTTACGTCAAACACGACAATGCAGGGGTGTGTAAAATTTGAAGGACAACTCACGATGGAATGTGAACAAATCATGCGTACATGACGCATGCAAGGTTGGCACAAAATAGTGTTTGCACTTTGAAGTTATTTATGAAGGGTATGAATAAATTCAGGAAACACGTTGAAAGTAAAATTATGTTTACGTACAGGGGGAGAAAGTGAGTTCTCATTTCTTTGCTAATAGGCTGCCTTTTTTTTATTTTTACTTCTACCTGTTCGTGGTATCATTTCTAAATTAAATTGAACACCGATCTCTGGTCTGTAAAATGTACTGTAGTTCTAGAAATGTAAAATATATACATATATGTATTCTTGGTTGTAGCTGTTTTGCTTCTTTGGAGTGTTTTACTGCTGATATCAGTTGTATGCCTTTTGTTTTTTAATATTTCTGACAAATTGCATGAAATGTATGAAAGCAACTTTCATACATAAGTGAAACTTCTACTGAAAATCTGCTGTCTTTGCATCAAAAGCATGATACATCTCATCTGTTAGGCCACATTTTTTCATTTTAATATGTTCCTTAGGATGTAGACAAGCTGCCATATAGGAGCGACACTACAGAGGTTGTAAAAAAGTTAGTCCATGGAGGTGAGCCCCACACTTTAGACAGGTGCATCTAAAACAATTTGATTATTGTGAAAAAGTAAAAAGAACAAAGAAAAAATAGTAATCAAAAAAGGCGTTCAATACAGGATCAACTGGACTTTATTTGTTGCAGAAAACGTTTCGACTTCTGTCCCGAAGTCTTTTTCAATTCTGAATGGAAGCTGTGAGAACGAGAAGTTTTATACAGGCTTACGCACCAACATATGAAATTGGAAACTGAAATAACACCACAAATTAACTAACATGCCCATTCTATTTAAATTGACAAAACGACACATCCCAGCTTAACAAAGGGGGGTTTGTAACACATACATGTAAATTGAAAGATCACACCTTAACAGTAGGAGGTTCCCTTGAGGTCTCTGTTAGAAGACACAAAACTGTATGTAAATTGACAAACAACACCTCCCAAACAACAACAGAGGCTACTCAGAGAACTTTGTTAGTCTAATTTACAGACAAGGCATCCCTGCTCCCATCCGGTGTTAAACGTTTCGGAATCAAATCCAAAACTGAGTTATAGGTCTTAGACAGTTGAAATCTCAGACCTCCTCCTCTGTTAAGAGCCTATCCAGAACCTATCCACAAAAGAATGTCTCAACATAGGAGAGCAACCTCCTCTGGACAAAACTCAGCCGTTCACCTCCACCTCACGGACAAGGGACACTCCTTTGAGGACCAGAATGTTCAAATTTTGGACCGAGAACACAGATGGTTTGAGAGGGGGGTAAAGGAAGCTGTGTATGTTAAGAGAGAAAAACCTTCTCTTAACAGAGGAGGAGGTCTGAGATTTCAACTGTCTAAGACCTATAACTCAGTTTTGGATTTGATTCCGAAACGTTTTACACCGGATGGGAGCAGGGATGCCTTGTCTGTAAATTAGACTAACAAAGTTCTCTGAGTAGCCTCTGTTGTTGTTTGGGAGGTGTTGTTTGTCAATTTACATACAGTTTTGTGTCTTCTAACAGAGACCTCAAGGGAACCTCCTACTGTTAAGGTGTGATCTTTCAATTTACATGTATGTGTTACAAACCCCCTTTTGTTAAGCTGGGATGTGTCGTTTTGTCAATTTAAATAGAATGGGCATGTTAGTTAATTTGTGGTGTTATTTCAGTTTCCAATTTCATATGTTGGTGCGTGACTTGTAAGCCTGTATAAAACTTCTCGTTCTCACAGCTTCCATTCAGAATTGAAAAAGACTTCTGGACAGAAGTCGAAACGTTTTCTGCAACAAATAAAGTCCAGTTGATCCTGTATTGAACGCCTTTTTTGATTTCATCATGTCCTGGACGACTGAGAATCTTCACCAGCATAAAAAATAGTAATAACTTCAGAAAGTAAAACTCATTCATTACACATAGAATGAAATATTTCAAGGTTTTATTTCTTGTAATGTTGATGATTTTGGCTTACAGATCATGAAAAAACAAATTTCAGTGTCAGAACATTTGAATATTGGGAAGAGGCTCAATATTTTAATCTCCTGGTGTCGCACTCTAATCAGCTGATTAACTCCTAGACCTGAGAGGGAAAATGTCTCATTCCTCAAGTCCAGCCACTCCTGAACCAGACAACGTCAGAAGCGTCTTGCCTGTTGAGGACAGGAAGAACTAGACTGTTGCTCAGTGGTTCATTGTCCTCTTCAGATAAAAGTTAATTTTCATGTAATTTGGAAATTAATTTTCTGAGACTCTGAGTTTTGAGTTTTCATTCATTCTAAGCCTTAATCATCAAAATTACAAAAAATAAAGGTGTACAATATTTCACTCTGTGGAATGAATCTACACGAGTTCCACTTTCTGATATTATTCACTTTTTTCTTCTTTTTTTTTTTCTTTTTTTTTTCACAGTATTCTATTTTTTAGCTGCACCTGTATAGCCAAAGTGTGAAGCCAACCTCTGTGGACTAAGTTTTTTATTTTATTTATTTTTTTACATTTCTTTCAACCTCTGTGTGGCTCCTATGGCAGCTAGTCCTCACCCTGAGGGATATATTAAACTTTGAAAATCACGTTTTGTTTTGTTATTTCTTTTGTTGTTGTTGTTTCCACAATTAAACTTTTCAAAACTTCTGTCTCAGTGTTGACACTTAGAGAATTTTAGCGGCTTTTTGCCTTTGCATCTAATTATGATGAGGATGAGGAAGAACGAGCTAAATTAGATTTTTGATACACAGAAAATACTTATTGGTAGGATCACTTCATCATTGGCATTAGCCATATCAGAGTACTTGACAGTTAAAAATTGAAAAATACTGTATTTATAAATGTTTTGTTAGTGCCTCTCAAATTAGATCTCTCATGATGGTTTGCTTCTTTCCGTAAGAACTTTTGTCTCCCTGACACCATATAAGTTTCAGTACTAAAGGCCCAGTAGTGTTAGCACCAGACTGCTTCTGCCTCACTGTCTCAGGACTGAATAAATCATCAACACACACACTTCTGATGCTTTTTAAAGCTGTTTTTTTATTTATTTTTTGAAGGAGTGCTAAAGTGCTTGTGTGCCACTATGTAACACCGTGTCAATACAACCATTTGATTCAGCAGTTTTTATCATGTTACCTCGACATTCTGAAGAGGAAAGAGTTTATAAAACAAATAACTTGTTTGTTTGATTGACAACAGTCTGACCATGCAACTGATGTATGAGTAAGATCTTGAGAAAAACAATTATTTCTGCATTTTTCTCTTTCTGCGTGTCTTTTTCTTTCATCTATTGAACCATGTTGGGCAAATAAAGATAAGCTTCTGAAATTCTCTTGATTTTAATTTGTTATTCTCTCTTGATTAACCCTTTCTGGTCTCTGTGTGACTCTTAACATTTTTTCCTCAGTTTATCCCAACTTTTGGCACTCTCTCCTCCTGACTGGACTTAGTTCTCCTGTTCTTTATCTACGCTCATGTCCACACCATAACCTCCCCTAAATGTTTTACCTCTATTAATCTTTCTTTTCTTTCTTGCTTAGGCACACTTTTCATATTTTTACCAAAAGGCAGACCACCTCTCTGTTTCAGTCTCCTTCCCATCCATCTGATCACCTCCACCTTTGCCAAGTCTCTGTCCTTTTCACAATAAGCCGCCTGTCAGTCATCTGTCATTTTGGGCTCTCAGAAAGCCTTGTAGCTTTCTCAGCCGGTTTACACCACAGTGGACCAAAGCCTCCGCAGCTTTGACACATTCCTCTTCGTCTTAATGCCCGCTAAATCAACTGAGGAATGTGCCCCCAACTCGCTGACATTGAGTCTAATACTCCCTTTGCCACACATGCACACAGACCCATACAACTTCTTCGCTTTGACAATAAATGTTAACAAACGAACACGTGCTTTCATCTGCGAGTTTATTGAAGGTTGGTTTGATTCCCAAATCTAAAATACCTCAATGCACTTTTCATTAAAAAACAGTTTTTTGTTTACACTGCAGTTATTTGTCTAAAGACCCGTTTAGGTCCATTTTAGACAACTGGACTAGTTATTTTAGAAATCTAATATATTTAAACATTTTTGTCATTTATTGTTAATGTGGCTTTGCGGCCCGTTATAAAAATGCATCTATTGTTTCCGCTGCACTTTCAACTGAACATTAATACAGTTTTGTTTGTATACAAGTAGCTAGACTTCTTGATCTCTTTTAAAGTGATCAAGATCAAAAGTTTTCTATGCTTTTTAACGGTTTTTCATGAGTTTTTATTTGGTCTTTGGTTGCTTTTCCCCTTTATCTGTTCAGTCCTTGTACCTGAACCTGACACCATATTGTAAAATGTGTGTTAGACAATTTTTGAACAAAAACAAACAAGTGGAGGTCAAAAGAGGGCGTGTTATTTAAACACTATATAAAAACTACAAAAATGTAATTTTATGACTCAACCTGTGTTCTTCTTGGATAATCTTTATCAGTTCAGCTAATGAAATGGAAACAAAATGTCTTTTAGTCTGGCTGCTGGTAACAAAGTACCTAAATATTCTATTTAAAACCATTTAAAAAGAAAACAGTCAGTTTCCTTGGAAGTAAAACAGAGGAATGAGTCAGGCCTTTGGTAAGTAAACTGAAAACAAAAGCTGTATGTGATTACTCATAATGAAGTGAAATAGTTTCAATATAAAGATTTATTGTTATCATTAGTTTATAAAATATCTTAGTTTAACATGGTCTAAAATAATTTTGGAAAAATGTGCGCAGGTGCACAACACATAAAAGCAGATCTTAAGTTTTAGAAAAAACATGCGAGAAAACCCAACAAAGTTAAGTCAGATCATATGGATGGTTTCTTCTTCTTTTTTTTCTTTTTTTTTTGAGACGTTTCATCCTTCATCCAAAGGACTTCATCAGTCCGAGGGCTTAACATTGTTGGATTTTTCTACCTGGATTATTGAGCATGAACTTTGATGTTTGAACCACTTTGGCCATGGCTGCCTCAGCGTAGTTGACTGGCAAAGAGGGCCGGTCCCAAAAACCATCTTATCACCAACAAACTGGTTGGTCCACTATGAGAGTGTGCTGCTTGTGGGTCTGAATTTGATGTGGCTCCTCAGACTGATGAATTCCTTTGGATGAAGGAGGAAATGTCTCAAAAAAAAAAAAAAAAAACAGTCCAGATGACGACTTAACTTTGTTGGATTTTTTTTAACCTGGACTACTGAGCATGAACTTTGACATGTGAGAAAACCTTTTAAAGAACTTGTTTAGTCAAACCTGTGTCATACACCACTGACAAAACTGTTTCTATAAAACTACCAATTAAGGTGATAGTTGCTGTTTCATCCTTCATCCAAAGGACTTCTTCATTCTGAGGAACCAAACTGAATCTCACAAACAGCTTGCTCCCAGAGTGGAAAAACCAATTTGCTGGTGATAAGATGGCCTCTGGGGCCTGCCCTCTCCCCCGTCAAATCCCCCAAGGCAGACTGCCCGTGTTTCAAAACACCAAAGTTCATGCTCATTAATCCAGGTATAAATCCAACAATGTTCAGTCAGGTCATCTGGACAGTTTCTTTTGTTGCTGAGACGCTTCATCCTTCATTCGGATTGATACCTGGATTAAAGGTGCAGTCTGTAAGTTTTCTAAAAAATATATTTTTAACAAATTTCTTCACTCTGTCACTATCTCCTGACAGAGTAATCTTTGAAAAAACTATAGTCCCCTTGCTTCTCCATGTGTTACTAAAAGCATTTCTAAAAACCCACAGTGACCCGCCGTTAACCAGTCAATAAAAACAGAGTTTTTAACCAGCC
>JBBPBX010078246.1:8746-16669 GCA_038048925.1 Garcialebias charrua | reverse complement strand
CGACGTCGCCTCTGGTTTTTGGACCATCCCTGTGCGCGCCGAGGACCAGTACAAACTAGCTTTCACTTTTGGTGGCCGTCAGTACACCTTTAACAGGTGTCCCTTTGGCTACGCTAACTCACCTGCAGAGTTCAACATTTTCTTGAACAAAGCATGTCCAGACGCCCACGAGCGTGGGACACTGATCTACGTGGACGATGTCCTTTTGAGGCAGCCAACACTGGACTCACATTTGGCTGAGATCGACCACGTTCTGAATCAGCTGACAACTGCTGGTGCTAAGATATCACTGTCAAAATGCCAATGGTGCAGAACCAAAGTGGACTACGTTGGCCTACTTGTAGGTCCTGACGGAGTACAACCACAGCTGACTCGCACCCAAGGCCTCGACAATCTCAAAGTCCCCACCAATCTCAAAGAACTACAAAGTTTTCTGGGCGTGTGTAACTACTCGAACCAATTCATCGAAAACTATGCGGACCTTGCGAAACCACTGACTGAACTCCTTAAAAAAGACGTACCATTTGTTTGGACTGACAAACAGCAACAGGCAATGGACGCTCTTATAAACAGGATCAAGTCAGCCCCTTGTTTAGTCTACCCAGACTACAACAAAGAGTTTTACTTGGAAGTGGGCTTCTCAGCTCATTGCATAAGTGCAGGTCTGTACCAGATACACGACAGAGACAAACGTGTAGTAGCCTACGCCAGCAAAACGATGGCAGGCCCCGAATTGAGATTCTCAGACTGTGAGAAAGCTTTACTGACCACAGTGTGGGCAGTTAAACATTTCTCCAGCTACATTGGTGGACAGAAAATCATTGTGGAAACACAACACCAGCCAGTGACCTTTCTTAACAGTGAACGCATCAGAGATGGTGTGGTGACAAACTCACGTGTTGCAACGTGGCTCATGGCACTTCAAAGTTTTAACCTAGACATACGTTATGGTCAAAACAAGAAGTCTCATCTGGGGACGGACTTGGCAATCTGCCAGAAGTGTACACAAGATGTACCAGCCACCCAGCCGCCGGTTGAGGTAAAAACCCCAGTAACTGAAGACCCGAATCACCACTTCTTTGATGACAATATCTGCAAAGATATGACAACATTGTACGTGGATGGATCTTCATTCCTCCGCGACAAGATCTGCAGAGCAGGTGTTGGAGGGGTCCTCCTCCAAGACCAAGAGCAGATAACTTTCAGCTACAAATTAGGCTCTCAGACTTCTCAGTATGCTGAGATTGCAGGAATCCTAATAGCTCTCCAGATGGTAGTAGAACGCTCCATCAAGACGCTAGTCATCTGCACTGACTCTAACTATGCTCGTTTGAGTTTCGCTTGTCACCTCGCTGTGTGGAAACAGAACGGTTTCCTAACAAGCGACAGAAAAGTGGTCAAACACAAAGAGCTTTTCATAGCGTGTGATCACTTGGTGACATCACATGACTTACAGATCTACTGGAAGAAGGTTCCAGGGCATTCTAGAGTCCCAGGCGATGACAAGCACTACAATGACATTGCAGACTCCTTAGCCAAAGAAGGAGCCGACGAAGGTCCTCTATGGTCCTTCGACCCCTCCTGGTTAATCGAAACTCTGCCAACACAACCTTCAGTCAGAGTTATGGCAGTCACACGTGCACAGGCCGCAACCAGACCTGCTGACAACGCAGTCTCTGTACGACCTGCACTGACTGACCCAGACATCATCCAACTACAGAAGGCGGATCCTGCTATCAACTCCATGATACTGTACCTGACCGATCCGAACAAAAATAGTCCGTCTAAAGACGACCTGGATTCCGATCCAGACCTTAAGGTCCTCTATCAGCTGCGCAAACAGCTAAAACTAATCAAGGGCATCTTAACTTTCGCTCATGGACCAACGTCCTCACCTGTGTTCGTGGTTCCCCATGACCAAAGGGGGGTGATGTTAGTTCATGCCCATGATCTCCCGTCCGCAGGACACAAAGGAGATAAAGCCACGCTGACGGCATTAAAACAAATTGCCTATTGGCCTGGAATGAAAAAGGATGTCAAGGACTACATTGAAGGGTGCGTGGTCTGTGGCCAGTTTCAGCCAACCAGACCACTTCACAGAGCACCACTGCAAAGCAGAGGCATTGCATTCCCATGGTCTGACCTCCAGATCGACTGGGTTGGACCACTCACTAAGAGCTCTAGAGGAAATAAATATTTTCTCACGGTAACCTGTGCATTCACCAAATGGGTAGAATGCCTACCAGCTCCTAACGACACAGCACAAACTACTGCTATGTTGTTAATGAATCATATATTCTCAAGGTTTGGACTTCCCCTTAGGGTGAACTCAGACCAAGGTACACACTTCACAGGTGAAGTGATGAAAGAACTGTGGAAGACGCTAGGCGTCAAGGCCAACTTTCATGTCGGCTACCACCCACAGGCTTCAGGCCAAGTAGAGAGAGCAAACAGAACTGTGGTGAGTATTTTGAAGAAATACGTGGCTGCAAACCACAAGGACTGGGACGTGAAACTCCCTCTGGTCCTCATGGCCATAAGAGCCACTCCACACACATCAACTGGCATCTCTCCCTTCGAGATGATGACCGGTCGACAAATGACTCTCCCTCTACACCTGTTGTACCAACCAGGCGACGCCGCCATGGCGACAGCCTACACTACACAACAATACATGAAAGATTTGAATGTACACCTCAGAAACACTTTTGCTTTCGCCCAGAAAAACCTGGAAAAATCCGCTGAAGGACGCAAGGCGTACTACGACCAGAAGGCCTCTCACAATGAACTCCAAGTGGGAGACAGAGTCTGGTACTATACGTTCGCCCCAGCAACCGGGAAAGGAGAGTCCGAGACCGGAACTCTCGCCCGCAAACTAATGCCCAGGTGGACTGGACCTCATCTGATAACAGACAAAGTGTCCTCAGTCGTCTACGAAATCAAAATCAGCAAAGGCCGCAAAGAGCCAATTGCTAAATGGGTACATCGAAATCAGATCAAACCTTACAAGGCGTTCAATGACTCCACAAAAGACAAAGATCTCACAAACACACCGACTTCATGGGATAATAAGGTCGTCCAAGCACAAGTTAGTAAATAAACTAATCAGGTTTAAACTACCGTAATTTCCCACCCTATAAGTCACATTGTCCAATTTGAACTTAGAAACGCTAAGCCTAAACTCACAACAAAAAACTAACCTTAACAACTGTTTAAATCCACGAGATTTAATTTGACCTCGGTCATAAAGTTGAGACCTGTTTTCTTGTGTGTTACATCTTTGGAATCTGATGACAAGAGTGTGTCGAAGCAGTGAAACGTTGTTTCCGTGTTGTTTAGTCATTACTGTTGTCATTAGTTGAGATATTGTTTGGTTCTGAACACTCCCAGCCAAAAAGGTTTTGTATTAACATTGGTTAATGAATGATATGGATTTAACTATGCCAACATGCAGTTCGTTTTGTTAAATCTCAATCGTCGAAGAGTCAATGTAGTTTAAAGCTACTCAAGGTACCATAAACTACACTGGTCTCACAATTTCTAAATTGAACCGATTCGATCGTTTCTATTCTAGATTATCTATTCATTTTGATGAGTCTCGCCATAGACTTCAAAATTTATTAGGAATACCAAATCCTACGTCGTTCGTCTAAAAGACAACAGACATTTAGATCAAACTATATTTCATTTTTCTACTTTAGTTTAACCTAAACTAATTAGTGAATGGAGGAATAGTTTGGAATTAGAGGCCTTCGTTACAGAAGCCCTCCAAAATTCTATAGGTATAGATCCCTATATCTAATTTACAGAATTGATCCACCCCTTAATTAGTAAGTGTAGCTGTTCTAAACCATGATAGCTTACATACCAGGTGCATATAGGTAAGGCTTAATGTAAAATCCCAATCATAAGCCCACCTTAAAAACCACATAATTGCATGACACATAGAACCAGAGTGGCACTGACTGGAAACCAACCAGCCAACAACCTTCGATGTGGGGACCTGCAGCTCCAACGCTTGGTCTTCAACCTTCATCCAAGGGTCGCCTCCTCTGCGTCAATCGAGGGATCCCCTCTACATGCTGATTATGAAAACAATTGTTGCTGATCAATCAACAAAACTAATCGTTGTGGAATTACTGCTGTGGAATTACCGCTGTGGATTATAAGACTTTGTTTCCCAAAGGATCACAGACTTTGTTTGCCAAGAGTTAACAGACTCAGTTTTCCAAGGGATTAAAAGCTTTTCGCAATGGGATTACCTCCGAACAGTATGGAATTTCAAAAACTTTATGGGATTATAATTTTTGATTTTTTCTTTTCCACTTGCTGGATTACTTCAAGATCAAAGACAGTTCAAGGTTTCCTTTCGTGTTGGACCCCATCCCCAAGGACTGGCGATGGCTTCCAAAAGGGGGGAGATGTAGTGGACCTACCCAGGGTCAAATTAAGGTTTTTGAACTGTCCAGTGATGACCTTTACTGACCTCTCAGTAAAGCAAGACATTTACTACAAAATCATTCATTTAGCTATAATCTGATAACATAGTCACCAATAAGAGACTATTTCTATCTTTGATTTTAAGCTGATGTGATCAAAAGAATAACTTTTGTCATTTTCATGATGTGTGCTTTTAAGCTGTGTTATTCTTTGAGAGTTAAACTGTGTTTCACTGCTGTGTTAAAGGGAAATATCGGGTCACAGAGACCCGACTGTTTTGTTTAGAAATAAGAAGACAGTTTAATCATGAACAAGGCTCCAGCTTTCTCTGTCTGTTCCCTAAACAAAGCTCTCTCTGCTCTGGCTGACCTTGGGCCTGATAAGGCAAGTCCACTCCTCTCTTTGTTCCTGCTTTTTAAGTTCTTACTGTGCGAGAACGCTTCGAGAGTTTGTTGGGAATTTCAAAGAGATGTGAACCTTTCCCAAGAGCTGGGTACGTTTTGGTCAAGAGCTAACGACCTGCGTCTTCAGCTAAGGACTGATAACAGGCTGTTATGAGTCCACCTCGAACGAGCGTTTGTTATTCCTTCCTGGAATAAATTATCTTGAGCCAAGAAACCACGACTGTCACGACTTTTGCCGATGAAAGCGAGTATCACCGACACCGACAAGGTAAACACGCGTGGAGTCCAGCTTGGACTTGCGGGACCGACGACTTGTCAGTCTAAAGTTGACCACAGCTCTTTACCAGAACCAAGGCGGACGTCTTAAGGTAAAGGAGCAGCTGTTTGCTTGCTGGAGGTGTGATGATATCTTAGCTGGACACGTACGGAAGAGTGTCATCTGGTTTCATAAATGCAAGATAAACTTCCTCTCTTAACCTCCCAATTCTTCTTAAATCTTTCCTCCTACTTTTTCCCCTCTCAATCTAAGCCGGAAACTATTTTAAGTTTAAAGAGCCCACAGACTAAATATGTTAACATCCAATATTGAAGTCTGTTGTGTTGAATTTAAGTGTGCTGACGTTTTAATTTGAAAGAAAGTGAAATCATGTCAATCAAGTGTAATGGTGTTAATTTAGTTGATTTATTTTAAATAAATGATAGTGTCTCTTTGACATATCAAACTAAGTTAACGTGTCCATTGTCACTTAATGGCTCTGTTTATTTATCCATCATAAAGATCACAGAGATATTGGGTAAACTGAAAAAGAACAGAATCCGTGAATTTACTATTCAATCTGAATAAGTAGATTAATTAAGGATAAAGAGGTCAGTATTAATATTGACCTCCTCATTAATTCTTACAATTGTTTATTGTTTGTTTATTGTTTATTGTCATTCATTGCTGTTCATCGTTCTTTAGTTTTAGCAGGTCGCTTTCGTAGATGAGCCCATGAGTTTCAATAAGATTTACTTGACTAAATAAAGGTTGAATGAATGAATGAAAAAAAAAGCGTTAAAAGTGTTCAATGAAGGATGTGGGCGTGGCGGCGGGACCATCTCAGAAATGACGCCGTCGCCATACGTTTGGCTCTAAATTCCACAGAATTGAACCGAAGTGCACCAAAATCACTACGATCAATCATTATCCACCACTTCAACAGGCTTCCATGATAAGTGGCCAATACCCACCAGAGCGCCCCCTATATTATTACTACAGTTATATCTCAGCGATACATCATCCGATCTGAACCAGATTTATTGTGCATCATCAGTGAGAACTTGTGGACACATTGATATTGTGGTTTAACATATGACTCCAGAGTGCCCCCTAGATTATTCAAACTGTTAGAGCTCAGTGATACATCATCCGGTTTGTACCAGATTTATTGTATGTCATCAAGGAACAGTTCTAAATGCATTGATATTGTTGTGTAAATTTTGACTCCAGTGCGCCCCCTACAATATTTCTATAGTTTTATCTCAGTGATACATCATCCAATCTGAACCAGATTTATTGTGCATCATCAGTGAGCCCTTGTGGACACATTGATATGGTGGGCTAACCTTTGACTCAATTGCGCCCCCTAGATTATTCAAACTGTTAGATTTCAGTGACACATCATCCGATGTGTACCAGATTTATTGTGCTTCATCAGTGAGCACTTCTACACACATTGATATTGTAGTTTAACAGATGACTCCAGTGCACCCTTACATTATTTTTCAAACTGTTACATCTCATTGCTAGATCAGCAAATCTGCTCCACATTTACTGTGTGTCATCTGTCAGCACTTCTAAACACATACATATTTTTGTTATTCGCTAACTGTTCTTGGCAAACTGGTGCGGGATGGGCACAAGAGCGTTGGCGATGGAACGGATGAGCTGGAGCTCCCGCGGTTGCAACAATAAGGCCGGAGCGGCGCTAAGCTGCGAGGGCCTCAATGTTGCTTGCAGTTTTAATTCAGAGTCAGAGTCAGAGTCAGAGAGTCAGAGAGTCTTTATTGTCATTTGCACCGCATGTGGTACATGTGATGAAAACGAGATTATGTACACGGGGTCCCAGTTACATCCAACAACAAATGCAATAGAAAAACAGTAATAACATCTAGAATTAACTAAGAAAAACATCAACTAGTAATACACTAAGCCTAATATAGTGGGAATAAACAGCAGCACGAACATGAGTTTGTATGAGCAGATGGTCACAGATGAACACAGATGAACACAGCAACAAGAAAACAGATCAGCATCAGCATGATGTGATATTTTGCAGTGTTTATTTTTTATTTTATTTTTATTTATTCATGAGTCTAACAGCCTCAGGGTAGAAGCTGTTCCTCAGTCTAGTGGTTCTACACTTGATGCTCCTCAACCTCCGTCCTGAGGGGAGTGGGGCAAAGAGTGAGTGTGCTGGATGAGTGAGGTCTTTCATGATGCAGGTGGCTTCTTTTCTTTTTTAATTCTATTTATAATTATCTCCTCCCTCCTATTTATTTCTCTGATTCTATTAACATCAACTGTGTTTTGTATCCTATATAAATGTCTCCCTTTTGTCTCATTATCCCATCTCATTTTCCATAATTTCTTGCTTTCTTGCCAAACTATACTTTTCCCTTCAGATTTAGATAACTTTATTGGCATATCAATGTCTACTTTTTTACCAGCTTCTTTAGCCAACTTATCTGCCCTTTCGTTACCTAATATACCTACATGGGCAGGAGTCCATATCATTACTATATTTTTTGTTTTGTTCACATAGTCTATGATGAACAAAAAGAATCTCATACAAAATGTGTTGGTGATTACTTGAGCTTCCCTTTTCAATGGTTAACAGTGCTGATAATGAATCATTGCAAACTAGAATTTTACTCAGTCTAGTATCCTCCACCCATTCTAAAGCCAATAAAATAGCACACAATTCTACTGCATATATACTCAGAAAATTAGATGTTCTTTTCGAAAGCTTAATCTTTAACTCAGGAATCACTACTGCTAGTTGCGTCAGTATTTGGATCTTTTGAACCATCTGTATAA
>JBBPBX010078246.1:3746-6246 GCA_038048925.1 Garcialebias charrua | reverse complement strand
AATTTGCACCCCATGTCATCCCTGCTAAACACCTCGTAATGTTTATTACCTTTTTACCCTTCTCTATGTCCTCTATGTGGTTTCCCCAAGTTGATTTCTTATCAAACACTACTCCCAAGAAATGAAAATAATCAACACTTTCTAACTCTTTTCCATATACTGTAATTTTAATGTTTTAACTCCGATCTTTTTATTTGTGAAGAACATGACTTTTGTCTTTTCAACTGAAAATTTGAAGCTCCACTCTGTTCCCCACTTACTTACTTTATCTATCCCTTCCTGAAGTTTTAAAATAAGATGTTCCACAGTTCTCCCCCCTTTCCATAATGCTCCATCATCAGCAAATAGTGATTTACCATAACTGAAAGATAAATCTTTGAAAATATCATTAATCATAACTGAAAATAGTGTAGGCTTATCACACTTCCTTGAGGGGTTCCATTTTCTATTTTCTATTGCTGTGATATATATGATCCTATTTTAACTTGAATAGTTCTGTCACATAAAAAAATCCTTTAACCATGTTTCCTCCTATTCCTGCCTGATGTAATTTAATCATTAACCCTTCTCTCCATAACATATGTATGCTTTTTCCACATCAAAAAACACAGAAACAACTGTTACCTTATTTATCTGAGCTTTTCGAACATCGTCCTCTAAACATAAAACAGAATCCATAGCTCCTCTTCCTCTACGAAAACCACTCTGATGGTGTGTAATGATGTTTCTTGACTCTAAATAATGCATCAATCGCTCGTTCACCATCCTTTCCATCAATTTACACATATTAGAGGTTAAAGTATTAGGTCTGTAATTTCCAGGATTACTATGATCTTTCCCAGGTTTCTTTATTGGGATAATAATCACTTCTTTCCATCTATATGGTAGATGCCCTTCTCTCCATATCTTATTAAATAACATTAATAGTTTATGTAATCCTTCATCACTTAATTTTTTTAACATATTATAACTTATCTCATCTTTCCCTGGAGCACTATTCCTAGTTCTTCACAGAGCTCTTTTCAGTTCTCCAATAGAGATGGGACAGTTCATCAGATTTTGATTAATACTCTCTTTTCTTCTTAAAGCTTCTACATTTCGGCTTTTAGATATCTCCCTTTTCTGTTTTGCATCATCTGATAAATTTCCCCCACTATGTATTCCAACAAAAGTACTTGTTAAAATATCAGCCTTTTCTCTATCAATTATTGCTATTTGATTATTTTTATTAAGTACTGGATAACTCCATTCTCTTCTGTCTCCCCCCTGTCAGGATTTACTCAGAAGGACAAGATTAAAACCCAGTGATGCAGACAGAATCTCAGAGACCAAGAAATATAAAAATAAACACTTTACTAAGAATAAACAAATAGCTGTCGTGGCAGCAAAAACACTTACATGAACCAGTAACGAAAGACACAGGGGATACCAGACGATGCGGCGACAAAGGACAAACTGGCAAGCAGAGCATATATATACAGACAAGACAGAACGCAATCACAAGCACCTTTTTTCACTTACCCTTTATTTATCCAGGTAGTTTCATTGAGCCACGAGAACTCATTTTCAAGAGAGACCTGGGAACAATTAACTAGGGACACAGAGCAGGACTGGGAAACTAAACCTGAAACATGGAAATTAAACTAGGATGACAGGACTGGAGATTAAACTAAGAGTAAGTAAACATGGAGACTAAACTAGAAATATAGAACAGGACTGGAACAAGGGAAACTAATAAAACTAACAGATCAGGAACTGACTGACAGGAAAACATCACAAGAAGAACAGACAAGGAAAGACCATAGGATGGAGCCGTCCTTACAGTACCCCCCTCAAGGACACCCCCAGGTGTCCCCAAGAAAAAACTCCCCCAAAAACCTAGGGTAGGCGGAGGGAGGAAACTGTAATGAAGGGGGCACGAGGAAGACAAAGGGCCACAAGAAAACACAAGGGCACAAAACCAAAAACCGGCAGGACGAGGCCTGGGAGTAAACACACAAAAACTGATCTATGGAAACTAAAACATAACTAAACATAAAGACTAGACTATGGTAACTAAACATAACTAAACACAAAAGACTAGACCTAAAACTGGGGAAACTAAACACAAAGACTAAACCTAAAATTGGGGAAACTAAACACAAAGACTAAACCTAAGAAATTACCAAACGACAAAAGATGGTGACCAGGAGATCGACATCAGCCAATGGATGGTCGGGCGAACGGCCGGAAGGCCGTCCATCGTGCTGGGCCATGTCAGGCGGGCGTCGAGACGAGCAAAGAGACATCTACGGGCATCGAGACGAGTGGCGTTGAGACGTCTGAAGGCGTCGAGACGAGTGGCGTTGAGGCGTCTGAAGGTGTTGAGACGAGTGGCGTTGAGGCGTCTGAAGGCATCGAGACGAGTGGCGTTAAGACGTCTGAAGACGTTGAGACGAGTGGCGTTGAGACGTCTGAAGGAGTTGAGACGAGTGGCGTTGAGACATCTGAAGGCGTCGAG
>JBBPBX010078245.1:0-16669 GCA_038048925.1 Garcialebias charrua | reverse complement strand
CTTAATGTGATTTTCAAATGTAAGATTGGAGTCCATTTTTATTCCAAGATTAGTAACAGAGGTGGAGAGGGGGATGTCTTGTCCAGAAAAGGAAAGTGTTGTTATAGGAGATGTTTGTACCTGGTGAGGGGTGCCAATCAGTATGGCCTCAGTCTTGGAGCAGTTTAATTGAAGAAAGTTCTGATTCATCCATGCCCTAATTGCCTCCAGGCAGGCAGAGAGGGCAGTGAGTGAAGATGGAGATGACAAGGTGGAAGATGAGGATGCTCCAGTCCTGATGTAAAGCTGTGTATCGTCGGCATAACAGTGAAAAGAAATGTTGAACTGATTAATAATTTGACCTAAAGGCAGCATGTAAAGGGAAAACAGCAGGGGCCCCAGAACCGACCCCTGAGGGACACCACAGGAGACACAGACTGTCTGGGACGTGGCGTTGCCAAGACTAACACATTCCAGCCTATTGGAGAGGAAAGATTTGAACCAGTCCAGGACTGTGTCGCAGAGACCGACCTCCACATGAAGACGGTGGAGGAGGATACTATGGTCCACAGTGTCGAAGGCTGCAGTGAGGTCAAGGAGGACAAGGATGGAGGGAGAGCCAGTGTCAGCAGCCAAGAGGACATCATTGGTAACTCAGCAATGCAGTCTCTGTACTGTGAGCTGCCCTGAATCCAGACTGGAACTTCTCATACAGGGAGTGTTGTTGTAGGTGGTCCTGCAGCTGAGCAGCAACAGCTTTTTCCAGCACTTTAGACAGAAAAGGGAGGTGTGAAATTGGGCGGTAATTAGAAAAAATGTCGGGATCCAAATTAGATTTTTTCAGAAGAGGCCTAATGATGGCAGTTTTTAGAGGCAGTGGAACATGACCAGATTGTAGAGACTGATTTATTATTTGAGTGATTAGTGAGCCTATTGCAGAGTGATTGGTTTTTATGAGAGACGAGGCGCTGGATCCTTTCCCCTCGTCTCTCATAAAAACCAATCACTCTGCAATAGGCTCACTAATTTTATGAGAGATGAGGGGAAGGGATCCAAGGCGCAGGATGAAGGCTTCATTTTCTTGATGATGGCCTCCACCTCACTCTGAACAACTTCGTCAAAGCTGTTTAGGGTCCCAGAATGCAGACGGGTAGGTGGCACACTGAGAACAGGGAGGTTGTGGAGCTGAGATCTGATAGTGTCAACTTTGGTTTTAAAAGACGAAAGAAACAGGTCGCATTTTTGAGCAGAGTCCTCAAGAGTTTGTTTAATGGGATTAAGCAGACGAGTTATTGTGGAGAAGAGCTGTTTAGAGTTTCCAGGGCAGGTGTTGATGATGTTAGAATAATATTTGGAGCGTGCTTCTTTAAGAGAATAGGCGTACGCTTTCTGATGTTCTTTATATGCCTGCTTATGCACAGAGAGACCAGATGATTTTACACGTCTCTCAATAGCACGGCCAGTTGCCTTCATCTTGCGCAGCTCATCAGTGTACCAAGGGGCTGAACGCGAGAAAGACACCAGTCTTGTCTTCAAGGGGGCGTGTAGGTCCAGGAGCTCCCGAAGAGATTGGTTGTAGTAATCCACAGAGTCATCTGCAGAAGGATGATTGACAGCGGTCAGGGTGTGAAGATCAGCAGACAGAACATCAAGGGAAATGTTTTTAAGGTCACGGAACTGGATGGGTCGTTTTGGGTTTGAAGCAGGCGAAGATGAAGGCACTTCCAGGGAGATGACCCTGTGGTCTGAGACACCCAGGTCATATACAGATAAGTTATTGATGAGTACAGTGTCTGTAATCACCAAATCCAGAGTATGCCCCCTGCTGTGCGTAGGGGCGTCAACATGTTGAGTGAGATTAAGAGAGTCCAGAAGAGACTTAAAATCTGTTGCCAGAGGTGAAGAAGAATTGTCCACGTGGATATTTAAGTCGCCAAGAAAAATAGTCTTCACAGGGGAGGTGCAGAAAAAAGTGAGGAGGTCATGCATCTCTGAGTTAAATGAAACATGCGGTTTGGGAGGTCTATAAATTAATATAACATTCATCAGGAGTGGGGCTTTGAAGCTGAAAGCCAGACATTCAAAAGAGGAAAAGTCCTGAGAAGACAGATGAGACAATTTTAAATTACTGCGATAAATTACCGCCAGACCACCACCGCGGCCAGTGCTGCGGGCTCTCTGCAGATAACTGTATCCAGAGGGACACGCCTCATTCAGAGAACTGAACACATCTGGTTGATGCCAAGTCTCTGTAAGACACATGAGGTCCAAGTTCTTCTCCAGAATGTGATCATGAATTAAACATGACTTGTTGGATAGTGACTGCACATTGAAAAGTTCTAATTTAATACCAGTTGGAATAGGAGCTTTTTGAACCGGTTTAAGCAGACTGAAGTCCACTCCACGTTTTCCTCGCCACTTCGTGCGCAGTGGACTACAAGGGCCTACAGACGCAGCGTTCTGATGACGACATCGAGGTGCGACGCGTGCGACACGTCTTTCAGCCCAGACAGCACTAATCGAATCCGAGTTCGCTTGAGAATAAACGGTTTTCTTTCGAGAGCTTCTATGGATGTAACGAGGTCTACGCAGAAGTCCCAGTTGTTTGATGGTGGAAACAGAAGGAGGAATGGAGCAGTTGTTAAGTTCAAACAACTGCGAAGCGGAATACGTCAACATCCACGAGCCGGTGGGGGCTAGCACAGAGCTAGCCGCTAGCAGCAGGCCCACGGCTCCGAGAAAGATATACAAGAAGCAGAGAGATGTAACTCGAACGAGCATTACCTTGAAGGAGTACAGGAGAGAGTCCAGAACAGTCCAGAGGACACAGGAAGTTGAGAGAGGCAGCAGGTAAGCGAACAATAAGTGCAGCTACGTGGTTCTCGAAGCTAAATTCGTGTTGAAGCTAGCGGGAGCTAGCAGCTCCTACTATTAAAATTCCGGTTAGACTAGTAAAGTTTTCTATCTAATGAATCCAGCAAACAAGTCAAATCTTGGCTTCGCCACGATCTCCCATCCTGAGCAAGCACAATGGCATCAGTGGAAAGGAAAAACTCCCTTTTAGAAGGAAGAAACCTCTAGCAGAACCAGGCTCAGGACAAGCGGTCATCTGCTTTGACCGGCAACTTATGTTTGCAGATCCACAACGCAGTCAGAAAAGACAGTTGCTCTAAAACTTAATCACAGAAAGGTAGAAAGGTAAATATGTCCGCGTCCGTTCACACAGGTGCTGTACACAGGCTCGCGCCTGTCGCACTCTGCGTTCAAGAAAGGTAGAAAGGTTCAAAGAAAGGTAGAAAGGTAGAAATGTCCGCGTCCGCTCGCACAGGTGCTGTGCACAGGTGCTGTACACAGGCTTGTGCCTGTCGCACTCTGTCGCACTCTGTGTTCCAGAAAGGTAGAAATGTCCCAACAAGGCTCGGTGAAAAAATAGCAGAAAGTAACAAAAAAGGCTCAAGGAGCAAAAAGTACGAGGAGCAGCGGCAGCCAAGGTGTGCCCGCGTCCGCTCACACAGGTGCTGTCACACAGGTGCTGTCACACAGGTGCTGTCACACAGGTGCTGTCACACAGGTGCTGTCACACATATTTAATCTATTAGAGTTGCATCATTACTGTATTTTCTGGAATATAGGTCACTTCGGAATATAGGTCGCATTGTCCAATTATTGCCAAAAATTTGGAAAAATCCATATATAGGTGTCGCACCTGAATATAGGTCGCACCTACGTCAAAATGTGGACCGTGTTAGCTCTGCTGCAAATGTCTGCCACAGGAGCGCACAGCAAGGCTTTTAAGAAGATTAACACTTAAAAACAATTATTTGTTTGATAAAAATTATAGCAAATATGTGTCTGAGCTGAACTTTTCTTTAATAAATGAATAATTTTAGCAGGATAAACACCTAAAAAATATATATTTGTTAGCTGACATTATTGTAAGAGTGTGTCTCAGTTTAATTTTTGTTAATAAATGATTACAAATCAGCTTATTTTATAAAAAGCCATAAATAGGTCGCACCTGAATATAGGTCGTAGGCCATGAAAAAATGATAAAAAGCTGCGATCTATATTCCGGAAAATACGGTATAGATGTGTCTTAGGCAGGGGACACCCTGGACAGTTCTCCAGTCCATCACAGTCACACAGTGACATGAGACAAACATTCACACTCCAAAGTAACAGAAGATGGTTTAAGTCTAAACAAACTTTTTGTCTTCACTGTGGAAAAATATTCTAGTTTTTGTTCATGTGGTCACAGCGCTTGGAATAATAATAATAATAATAATAATGAATTCAATTTATAACGCACTTTTCATTAATGAAAATCTCAAAGTGCTACACGGTGCAACAGAAATTAAATGTCAATAAAACAAGTAATAAAACAAGTAAAATCAATAACAGTATCAACTAAGAACAAAAGTAGAATCATGAGGAGGTAGAGTATGCTCGGTTGAAAAGAAAGGTCTTCAAGCCGCTCTTAAAGTCAACCACAGACTGTGGAAGAAATGAAAATAATTGTGGATGAAAGTAGGAAGTGCATTATCATAGTTTCTCTACTGAAAGGTGAACCTCTGAACGGCTTGTTGCTACAGTTAGTGTTGAAGATGAATGTGATGAGCAGCACACCATCAGGGTGTGGTTTGTCGTGCTTCGATTTGAAGTGTACAGATTTTAACAGTTCTGAGCTCTTAGGGAAAATGAAAGTAGCTCAAATAAAACAGAAACTATTGTCCATAAATTAAACCCTGTTGCCTGATGGACTCCCAGCATCTGACGGTTGATAAAACTGTCTCATCTGCAGCTTTAGTTCCCAGCTTCAACTTTTTATGTCCACTGACGTCATTTCTTTGTCTTTTTGTCCAGAACTCCCGCAGCATTTTGTCTGGAGACGTGAGGAGCAGGAGGTTCTCACTGAGCAGCAGCTCAGGAACCACAAGATGAACTCTGGATTGGACCAGAAGGAACCACAATCTCCAGCAGGAGATCATCAACCACAGAAAACAGAAGAACGGGAGGAACCCAAACATTTAAAGCAGGAGGAGCAGGAACCTCCAGAGGAAGAACTAGAATCACAAGTTAAAGAACCAGAACTTCCACAGATGAAAGAGGAAGAGGAGGAACTCTGCATCAGTCAAGATGAAGAGCAGCTTGGTGTGAAGCTGGCAGCTGAGACCTTCATGGTGACTGTTGTCTGTGAGGAAAAAGATCACTGGGAACCAGAACCAAACTGGGAACAACTCCTTCAGAACTCTCCTGAAGCTGAGACCCAAGATCAGGAAAAAAGCAGGACTGAAGATCCTGGATCTAGCAGAGAAGAGGAGCTGAAACAGAAAGTTAGAAGTCCTCAAACCAGAGAACATGGAGACGATGTGGACAGTCCAGAACTTAAGAGACACAAGAAAAGTCACACAGGTGAGAAACCGTTCACCTGTGAAATTTGTGGTAAATGTTTTTCTTGCAACCTGATACTTGAGGGTCCATGTTGGTGAGAAGCTTTTCTCATGTCAGAGTTCAACAGAATTATTATCCATCCAATATCTTCATCTTGTTCTGGACTCGGGGCACAGAGGCAGCAGCTTAACCAAAGAGGTTCAGATATCTGGTTGGAGGGATTCAAAATGGCGACTGCACTACGGCAGCTCAGATGGTCGGGATTGTGTTGTCCAGGGTAAACAGGCTCCCTGTCAGGTCCAAAACTGAATTCAAAATCTTACTTATAACCTACAAAGCCCTCAACAGCCTAGCTCCATCTTATATTACATATCCTATTGTTCCATATTTTCCTAACAGAGCACCTCACTCTCAGACTGCAGGTTTACTTGTGGTTCCTAGAGTTTCCAGCAGCAGAATGGGAGGAAGATCTTTCAGTTGTCAGGCTCCTCTCTTGTGGAACCAACTTCCAGTTTCTGTCCATGAGGCTGACACATTGTCCCGTTTGAAGACTGGGATTAACACTTTACTTTTTCATAAATCCTATAGTTAGGGTTGTCTTGTTCTGCTGCTATAGACTTAGACTACTAGAGGACAAACTGACCTCATTTCTTAAATGAATTGTTAAAATTAAATAGTTTTCATTTGATACTATTTCTATCTTAACATGTGATTCTTGACCTGCCATTGTGTATCTGTTCCTACCAAACCCAGCTGGTCGAAGCAGATGACGCTTGTCCTGAGTCTGGTTCTGCTAAAGGTTTCTTCCTCATGAGGGAGTTTTTTCTTTCCACTGTCGCCTTCATGCTTGTTCAAGATGAGAGTTCTGTGATGGAGTTAAACTCAAAGCAGTCTGCTCCTCACATAAATAATGTTAAATTATTATTTTATATATGAATGTTTCTGTTAAATTATTATTTTATATATGAATGTTTCTGTAAAAATTATTATTTTATATATAAATGTTTATGTTCAGTGCCTGAGACGACTTCTGTTGTGACTTGGCGCTTTAGAAATAAACTGAATTGAAACTGAATTGAATCCTACAGTTAAAACCAGATGGATCACTTCAGTTTATCACATATTATAGAAAAGCGAATAAAATTACAATTCCTCACTCTTATCCATTACCCAGAATGGAGGATTGCATTGATAACATGTTATTAGCCAACTATGTTACAAGGCTTGATCTACTTAAAGGCTACTGGCATGTTTCTCTTACTGCCTGTGACTCTGACATTTCTGCATTTGCCACTCCTGACCGTTTCCTCCAACACACGGTTATGGCCTTTGGCTTATAATGCACCAGCTGGCAGCTACATTCCAGCATCTTGTCATCACCATCCCAAGTGGTGTAGACAATTCCAATGCCTACTTAGATGACTTCATGCTTTACACTATATCGTGGGAAGAACACATTAAAGTACTTGATCAGGTGTTCACCTGTATCATCCAGGCATCACTAACACTGAACCTTGCCAAGCACGAGTTTGAAAAAGCTTCACTGACATACCTTGGTAGAGAGTTAGGTCAAGGTCAAATGTGACCCGTTGATGCCAGAGTAATGACCATTAGGGGTTGGGCGATATTGACCAAAATTAATATCTCAATATTTTAAAATTTCAATTAAATTCATCCATCCATCCATCCATCCATCCATCCATCCATCTTCTTCCGCTTATCCGGGGTCGGGTCGCGGGGGTAGCAGCCTAAGTAGGGAGGCCCAGACTTCCCTCTCCCCAGCCACTTGGAGCAGTTCCTCCGGGGGAATCCCAAGGCGTTCCCAGGCCAGCCGAGAAACATAGTCCCTCCAGCGCGTCCTGGGTCTTCCTCTGGGTCTCCTCCCGGTGGGACGTGCCCGGAACACCTCACCAGGGAGGCGTCCAGGAGGCATCCTAACCAGATGCCCGAGCCACCTCAACTGGCTCCTCTCGATGTGGAGAAGCAGCGGCTCTACTCCGAGTCCCTCCCGGATGACTGAGCTTCTCACCCTATCTCTAAGGGAGAGTCCAGCCACCCTGCGGAGAAAACTCATTTCAGCCGCTTGTATCCGAGATCTTGTTCTTTCGGTCATAACCCAAAGCTCATGACCATAGATGAGGGTGGGAACGTAGATCGATCGGTAAATTGAGAGCTTTGCCTTTTGACTCAGCTCTCTCTTCACCACGACAGACCGGTACAGCGCCCGCTTCACTGCGGACGCTGCACCTATCCGCCTATCGATCTCACGCTCCAGTTTTCCCTCATTCGTGAACAAGATCCCGAGATACTTAAACTCCTCCACTTGGGGCAGGACCTCCTCCCCGACCCGGAGAGGGCATGCTACCCTTTTCCGGCTCAAGACCATGGCCTCGGATTTGGAGGAACTGATCCTCATCCCGGCCGCATCACACTCGGCTGCAAACCGCTCCAGTGAAAGTTGTAAATCACGAACTGATGAAGCCAGTAGGACCACATCATCTGCAAAAAACAGAGAAGCGATTCTAAGGTCACCAAAACGGATCCTCTCAACACCTTGGCTGCGCCTAGAAATTCTGTCCATAAAAGTTATGAACAGAATCGGTGACAAAGGGCAACCTTGGCGGAGTCCAACTCTCACCGGAAACGAGCCTGACTTACTGCCGGCAATGCGGACCAAGCTCTGACACCGGTCGTACAGGGACCTAACAGCCCTTATCAAAGGGCCTGGTACCCCATACTCCCGGAGTACCCCCCACAGAACCCCCCGAGGGACGCGGTCGAATGCCTTCTCCAAGTCCACAAAACACATGTAAACTGGTTGGGCAAACTCCCACGCACCCTCCAGGACCCTGCTGAGGGTGTAGAGCTGGTCCAGTGTTCCACGACCAGGACGAAAACCACACTGCTCCTCCTGAATCCGAGGTTCGACTATCCGACGGACCCTCCTCTCCAGAACCCCTGAATAGACCTTACCAGTCAATTAAATTCAGTTTATTTATATAGTGCAGGCATGGGTAAACCCCAGCCCACTGGCGCCGTATACGGCTCTTCTCAAGGGCGGGGCGTCTCCTCTCAGTCTCCGCTTTGCTTTTGCTTTGTCTTGTCTGTGAAACTGTCTGAGAGCCTCTCTTCTACAAAATCTTCAGAATCATAACTATGGACTTCAATTTGGTCAGTTGGTCCCTCAACACAACTGATAACATTTCTTCAAAGAAGACAGGCTGTAGGCGAGCCGATTTGCCCTGTTGGCATGCACACAGCTGGATATCTCATCGACTTGGAAGACTTGATGACGTGTCTATCTCTGCTGTCATCTGTGGATCTTAAGGACGCATATTTAATTGGATTTATGATAACTGGTTCCTGCTTTTTGGATTTGGCTGGTTCCTGGTCTATCAACACAAAAGGAAGACGTCTGCAACAAATTTGGACCTGGTCAGGCTGCCTGCCTTACATGATGGCTTGGTTCATGTCTCAAAAACCCAGACTTTTGGCGTCGGCGTCATTATGTGCTTGTGTGCAATACTTTTTTTCATTACCACATTTTTGACCTTCAAACAGAGGTAAAAAATGTGTTAGAAATTTTTTTTGTCTCCAAACCCTGTCATTTTTCAGCACTTTTATTGTCTGTCCAACAGATCTCACTTGTAAATGAGTCTTCGAGGCTCGATATGACTTATCTGTTTAAATAAAGGTTGAATGAATGAACGGGCTTTTTAATTGGCCCGCCAAAATTGTCCAAATTTTGGACAATTTAAAAAAAAAACTTTTTTTTCAGGGATGCTGAGTTAAAATTTAGGGGATGCTTAAGCACCCCCCAAGAAGTGCTTAAAATCACCACTGGTCCAAATTATATTAAAAAAACTCCATTTAATAGAGAAAAAATCTGTATTTCCCTAGTAGAGGCGCACTACAGACACTGGTGTGTATTAGAGGCAAAGTAACAGTGGAAAATAAGTAATTTCTTCTTCTACACTTTTTTTTTACTTTGCCCTATGACCTCTTCTGTAAAATCAAGTTCATCAAACAAAAGAAAAGTGTACAGAGTGCGCAGAGTGTTTAAAATGGAGTGGACAACAACTTATTGTTTCACTTAGGTCCAGTCAAAGTCAGTTTTTATGCCAAGAACCTGTTGCGGTTTTCAAAGAGTACACTTTGCTAACTGCTAACTATGCTAGCAAGCCTTTCTCCGAAAGCAATTTAAAAAAAAAAGAAAGCATGATAAAAACAGAGAAGGTGTTCGGAGGGCCATGACAAGTAAAAAATAATAAATAAAAATCATCTGGCTTGGAGATGAGTGTAGAAGTGTTGGCCAGGACTCTGTGGTCTACATTCATCTCCAGGCCAGAGGTCACTCTTTCAGCGATGAAGATGTTCACATCCTTGATAGAGAGGAACGATGGTTTGAGAGAGGAGTAAAGGAGGCCATCTTTGTGAAAAGAAACCGCCCATCATTAAACAGAGGTGGAGGTCTCCAGGTTCAACTGTCCCCCACTTACAATGCTGTTATTGCTAGTATCACTCAGCCCTCTGTGAATAGCAAACAACCATCAGGGTGCTAATGATCCATCATTGGGCTGATGGTCCTACTTGATCATGTGAGCAGCTGGTTTCGGCTGTCATCAGCAAACTGGTTGATCCACTGTGGGAGGGTGTTATTTATAAGACTGAGCTGAATACAGCAGCTCAGACAGAGGAAGTCTTTTGGACGAAAGACGAAACGTTGCTACACTTTTTTTGCTTTGTTTCGTTTTGTTTTTTGAATGTCCAGAGGACCAGACGTAGCTTTTTTAGATATAGTTTTATACTTGAAAATCCTCCTGCTGCCTTCTTTCTCCCACTCGCCCCCTCCTTCTCCCTCACTGAACACAAACCTCAGCCGCCCCCTCCTTCCTGCTTCTGCAGGAGGTGGGCGGAGACGTTTCGCACAACAACACGGCAGATATGAAGAGCCGCTAGCTGCTGAGGGAGAAAACAATGTTCTTTCGGAGCTAGTTTGGATTTAAATTGTCAGATTCGGGGCAGGAAAATTATTTCTGTAGACAATGCTGAAAATAGTCCAGACGAAAGGTCGGAACTACGAATCTTTTTCTCTGTTTAAACAGCGGAGTGGAGCATGAACCGTGAAGCGGCAGCCTAGTGAACTATCAATTAGATTAGCTCTATTGTTATCGCCTAACTAACCTAAATGTTGGTGATTCCACATCTGAAAAGGGATGCAACCTTTTCACAATATATGCTGTAATCGTTCTGTGGCACTTTTCATTCAGTTAGTTGCACCGATGTATTTCCCTTGGACACGATGGTGAACGAAGGAGCACATCGTGGAGCCTGGCTAATATTGTTAGCCATTTCAGGTCATTTGTCTATGAAAAAATACATGAGCTAACATTAGCATGGTGTTTGTATTTGAGTTGACCTACCGCTTTAAGTCGAGTATAACTTGTTAGCTGCCTTTATGTTGGTATGAGATGTAGTTTATAGTTTTATTTACCTGATGGAGCCGGAGAGGGAGGCAGCAAAAACTGTTCACTCTGTTAACTTCTGAGGGTCGGACCCGGAGGAGGAGGAAGCCGCGAAAATATTATGGCGTAGCGTGTCAATTTGGGCCACACTTCTCCACCCTCCTTTGCACGTTATAAAATTATTGCAAGTGCTGCACTCAGCTGACTGGTCATTTGATTAAAGTTAAGCCACGCTTTCAACCGCGGCTGCTCACTCTTATATATGGGAACACTTCTGTTTTATTCTTCTTTGTTGGTGTTCGGTAGGCAGCTTCAACTTACGGTTGGTGGACTAGGCATCGAAAATAAATATTTAGAACGATTCCGGGAAAACCGGACAGTTAGACCCAGTTCCAAACGATTCTCGATCCTCGATGCCTAACACTATTGATGAAGATATAGCCAGCAAAATAAGCTAAAAGGCAGAGTCCTTTAAGTTGTGGTTTAGCACTGGATGAAAGTAATGATGTACAGTAAAGGACACTGCTCAGCTCTTAATTTTTATCTGCGGGATTAACAACTGTTTTGAGGTGATGGAGGAGTTTTTGACTCTGGAGTTTCTGAAAGGAAAAACACGGGGAGAGGATTTTTATAATTGTCTGCTGCCATCGATAGAATGAAGCTACTGTGGAGTAAACTTGACAATGTCATAACGGACGCATCGCCAAATTTAAGTGGAAAACGTTGGGCTGCTGAAAAGAATCCAGGATAAATCCATCCATCCATCCATTCTCTTCCACTTATCCGGGGTCGGGTCGCGGGGGTAGCAGCCTAAGTAGGGAGGCCCAGACTTCCCTCTCCCCAGCCACTTGGGCTAGCTCCTCCAGGAGAATCCCAAGGCGTTCCCAGGCCAGCCGAGAAACATGGTCCCTCCAGCATGTCCTGGGTCTTCCTCTGAGTCTCCTCCCGGTGGGACGTGCCCAGAACACCTCACCAAGGAAGCGTCCAGGAGGCATCCTAACCAGATGCCCGAGCCACCTCAGCTGGCTCCTCTCAATATGGAGAAGCAGTGGCTCTACTCGGGAGTCCCTCCCGGATGACCAAGCTTCTCACCCTATCTCTAAGGGAGAGCCCAGACACCCTGCGGAGAAAACTCATTTCAGCCGCTTATATCCGTGATGTCGTTCTTTCGGTCACAACCCAAAGCTCATGATAATAATAATAATAATAATAATAATAATAATGAATTTAATTTATAACGCACTTTTCATTAATGAAAATCTCAAAGTGCTAAAGTCATGACCATAGAAGACGGTGGGAAAGTAGATTGATCGGTAAATTGAGAGCTTTGCCTTTTGACTCAGCTATCTCTTCACCACGACCGACTGGTATAGTGCCCGCTTCATTGCCGACGTTGCACCTATCTGCCTAATCGATCTCACGCTCCAGTTTTCCCACATTCGCGAACAAGACCCAGAGATACTTAAACTCCTCCACTTGAGGCAGGACCTCCTCCCCGATCTGGAGAGGGCACTCTACCCTTTTCTGGCTCAAGACCATGGCCTCGGATTTGGAGGAACTGATCCTTATCCCGGTCGCGTCACACTCCGCTGCAAACCGCTCCAGTGAAAGCTGTAGATCACAACCTGATGAAGCTGTAATAGATTAATAATAGTAATAAATATAGAGTAAGGTATTTAAACACTTACTGATTTACTATTATTGTAGATGCGCAGTTTAGCAGACTTTAATCTTGCACAAACTGCCACCAAAGAGCGAGTTCTTCCTTTTTCCGATACTAAGTTGTTTTTACTGTGATTAGACAAGAAATGTAATTTCACGCTTAGACTTCAATTTATATTGGTCTACCAAAAATATAGACCTTTTATTGAAACTATCACAAGAATTACATTAAACATTTGTATCGATATTAGCTCTGATTTAATAACTACGTTGACAAGAATACAAATTAAAACAAACAGACAGTTGGACCTTTCTGTTGGCACATTACTTAAAGTTTACCATGATGAAAATAAACATAAGGAGGAGTTTAAGGAGGAAAGATAAAAGATTGAAATGAAATGGTTGAATCTTATCTTGAGATGTTAACCAGAGATAGCACCCTCTGCTCGGTTTCGGCTGGACGTCCGTCCCGTGATGAAACACTTTTACCTTCGTGAAGATGATCCTGTCTCAACTCCGGTAAATTAGTCAAGCCAGACGCGCAGGCTGCTGCGTTTTACAGGCGACCACTTTCATCTTGCCACGGTCTCGTGAAGTCTGCGTCGGCCTCCCAGAGTGATGCCTGGTTCTGGTTTTGTTCAAGATAACTTCAGAAAGAGTGTCACCGCGTGACACTCGAAGGGGTTCACAGCTGACGTGCTGTTTGAACCTTTGCTGAAGACGTGGGCCTTTGGTGCCTGGCCGGAACGTACATCAGCTTGGAGAAAAACGTCCGTGCGTCTTCCCTTCTCCCTCAGAACTCAAAAACCCAGTGAGTGCTGAGAACTGAGTCCCAGCACGGAGACAAAACAAAAGGCAGGTGTGAAAACAGAGCACTCTCTGTTTAGGCACAGATGAATTGTTTTTAGAACGGACGGGAGACCGAAGATTAAGTTATGTCTAGAACTT
Source organism: Garcialebias charrua (assembly GCA_038048925.1). NCBI lineage: Eukaryota > Metazoa > Chordata > Actinopteri > Cyprinodontiformes > Rivulidae > Garcialebias > Garcialebias charrua. The sequence continues at coordinate 3,224 of JBBPBX010078245.1, read as the reverse complement.
CTCCTTTGAAACAAAAACAGTTCAAACAAATACGAAGAATTGTTCATTCAACTTTAGACACATTCTGCATAGAGCAGACAGTTCAAAACATGATCATTCTGAGATGTTCTCTTAACTTTGTCATATTTAAAATATACCAGTTTAGTAAAATCATCATTGAAATGACAAAAATACTGTTTGATCAATTCTGAATTAACACACATTAAAGAGAAAGTTCAATCTGATTAATTAGTGTCCATTAATTCATAATAATTGTTAAAATATATAAGTGTCCATCTGTCTCCTTGAGGTTCAAGCAAGTGTAACACTGAGTGATTCAGAGAGGTGTACTTGAAGGTCAAGACAGAAATATCAGAGGCTAGGTGTATCACTACAGTCCCCCTTTTTGGAAGTCATCGCCTGTCCTTGGGGATGAGTTCCAACACGAAAGGATACCACCGAATGTCTCTGACCTCTATGTAATCCAGCAAGTGGAAAAAAAAAAAAATCAAAAAGAAAGTTCAAAAATATATTCCCATAATGTTTTTGGAAATTCCATACTGTTCGTAGGTAATCCCTTTGCGGTAAGCTTTCAATCCTTTGGAAAACATAGTCTGTTAACCCATGGGAAACTGAGTCTGTGATCCCTTGGAAAACAAAGTCTTATAATCCACAACGGTAAATCCACAACGATGGGGGTTATTGATTTCATCAGCAAGAATGGAATTTAATCAGCATGTAGAGGGGATCCCTCGATTGAAGCAGAGGAGGCGTCCTTGGATGAAGGTTGAAGACCAACGTTGGATCTGCAGGTCCCCACATCGAAGGTTGCAGGCTGGACGGCTTCCAGTCGGTGCCACCCTGATTCAATGTGTCATGCAATTATGTGGTTTTAGGTGGGCTTATGATTGGGATTCTACATTAGGCCTACCTATATGCACCTGGTATGTAAGCTATCATGGATTAGATCAGCTAAAATTACCAATTAAGGGGTGGATCAATGCTGTAGAAATCAGAAATAGGGATCTATACCTATAGAAATGTGGAGGGCTTCTGTAACGAAGGCCTCTTCTTTCAAACTATTCCTCCATTCATTATTTAGTTTAGGTTAAACTAAAAATACAAAAATGAAATCTAGTTTGGTCTAAATGTCTGTTGTCTTTTAGACGAACGACGCAAGATTTGGTAATCCCTATGAATTTTGAAGTCTATGGCGAGACTCATCAAAATGAATAGATCTAGAATAGAAACGATCGAATCGGTTCTACCTAAATGATTGGGAGATCAGTGTAGATTATAGTACCTTAAGTAGTATTAATCTACTATGACTCATCAAAGATTGAGATCTTTAACAAAATGAACAGCATGTTGGCATAGTTAAAATCCATTTAAGTCTTCAACTAATCAACAATCAAAACCTCTTTGGCTGGGAGTGTTCAGAAAACAATAACAACTTCAATAACAACAAAAGTAGCAATTAAGCAACTAAAAACAACGTTTCACTACGTCAAACTCACTCTGGTCGTCAGATTCCACGTCACACACAAGAAAAACAGTTCTTAGCTTTATAACCGATGTCAATTAAATCCTGCAGATTTAAACGGTTGTTAAGGTTAGTTTTTGTTGTGGGTTTTATGCTTAGCGTTTCTAAGTTCTAGTTGGAACGGTTTCTTTTCGCAACTAGAATAGTTTAAACTGTTTAAGCTTATTTACTATCCTGTGCTTGGACGACCTTCTTTTCCCATGAAGTCTGTGAGTTTGCGAGATCTTTGTCGTTTGTGGGGTTATTGAAATCTTTGTCCTTGACATGGGCATGGCCTAACATCACCCCCCTGTGGTCATGAGGGACCAAGCACACGGGTGTGGACGTCCGTCCATGGGCACGAGTTAGGATGCCATTGTTTAGTTTAAGCTGTTCGCGCAGTTTATGGGGAACCTTGTACAGGAACCTTATAGGTCTCGGCCAACGTATCTCTGTACGTTTACCTCTTTCTGCGTAATGCAGGTGTGTCACAACTGTCGGCGCCGTCGCAGGCGTGTCTCTGTCGTTGTGATGTATGTCTTCCCACTTCATGAATGAAGGGGTGCACTTTGAGTCTGTCAGAACTATGTCATCGCTGAGTAGTTCCAGATTCAAAAGCTCTTGAACCAAGGTTTCATCGAAAGCTTGGCTGATGGCTGAATTATCTGTCCCAGAGGACAGCACAGCGTTCTCGGTGTGTGATCCTAGGATCTCTACACCGTCGTTTACCTGTGGTAGGAAGTGTGAGTCTGCCCCCCTTTTGTTAGAGGAGGGGTCCTCAAAATCTGTAACAATGAAGTCCAAGTGACTGTCAGCGTGTAGTAGACTGTCACCTTGTGGGCTCAGATGTCCTTGAACCAAGACTTCACTGAAAACTTGGCCGTATGCCGAATTACCTGTCCCACGGGACAGTACAGCGTCCACGGTGTGTGATCCTTGGATCTTTACACCATCCTCTACCTGTGGTAGGAAGTGTGAGTCAGCCCCCCTTTTGTTTGAGGAGGGGTCCTCAAAATCTGTAACAATGAAGTCCAAGTGACTGTCAGCGTGTAGTAGACTGTCACCTTGTGGGCTCAGATGTCCTTGAACCAAGACTTCACTGAAAGCTTGGCTGTATGCCGAATTACCTGTCCCACAGGACAGTACAGCGTCATCGGTGTGGGACTCTTGGATCTCCACACCTTCATCTACCTGTGGCAGGAAGTGGTCCGGGAGTGCTGAAGGTGTCAGCTCGCAGAGGAGGTCCTCGTGATGGGCCAGAGTCTGGTCCAACTGTTGAGTCTCCTCTGTCTCACCTGTATATGAAGGTTCACTTACCGGGCTTGTGGTCTCGGTTGGGGAATCCAATGTGACCTTAGCGGTACCTGTTGTTAGACAGTCAGTGTCCTGACCTTGGGGAGGCACCTTGAATGGCAGTGGACTGCTCACTGTGGCCCACATTGTCTGATTGCCATAATTTATAATCGCTTCAAAGCGATTTATAAAATCTTGGCCAACCACAAATGGAGCCTGGAGTGAGTCAAGTTCAGACACATATACCGGGTGGTATAGTGTCATTTCGCCAATCTGCATGTGAACCATGGCTATTAGGGTTGTTCTCGTCTTTGCAAGGCCTTGTTGCTCACCATAAGTGTATTTCACAAAGGGTATTTGCCTGCCAACATCGTTAGCGGCGGTCCTTAGCTCCTCAAACAGTTCGGCTGACATGGTAGACACGTCTGAG
>JBBPBX010078244.1:0-16669 GCA_038048925.1 Garcialebias charrua | reverse complement strand
TATATATATATATATAAAAAAGTCTGTTCAATGGTGTGGTGTGGTGCTCTGGTGTAAATCCTTCCAGCAACGCCAAATGTGACCAGAAGGTGGAGCTCTTGCTCTTTTAAATTATACACCAGAACACCAGAACAGACTTTTGCAAAGTTAAAATATTTAATAAAACAGTTTCAATAAAACAATCCTTTTAAAACCAAGGTTTCCAGTCCATCACTCAGTCCTTTAAAAGAAGGAAGACTCAAATAATGGAAAACACTTTGGAACCATAACCGGTCGTTGTCGTCTTCCAGTTCAAGAGCTCTTCAACGGAGTGATGTGATGCCCTGCCCCCAACACCTGCCCGACCAGTCCAGGTTTTGATGAGAGTGGGCCGAACAACCAGGGAAAGACAGGACAAGACAGCAGAGTGTCCACAGCGCTGCAACTCCAAAACAGTAAAAGCTGGTGCCTAAAACAGAAAACCCATTATTGTGGATTCAGGATAAAATTAAGTCTAAATTGCAGGCAGCTTACCCAGAGGTGGAAACACAGCCAAACCAGGGAGGAAACAGGTCAGCAGGTGAGGACCAAAAGGAAGCCGCACGCTACAACAACCCACAGCCACAGCCGGCAACGCCAGCAGAACAACACTGCAGAAACGCACGACAGGTGTAACACCCCAAAAGCCCAACACGATCCCAGTAACTGATTGAAAAACTGGCACTTACGATCTCAGATGAGCAGATCCAGAACACAAGCAAAATAAAGCAGCCGACTGTAGTGAAGGAAACAAAGATACTCGCACCCCACAGCAGCCTGCTCAATATAAAGGCATCTGCCCCGCCCATCAATCAACGGTGTGCAAATGGCTACACCTGCTCCACAGGGTGGAGGGGGGTGTGTGGTGGAACACCATCTCACCACATTCTACCCCCCGATGTTGCATCGTCGCCCCGACGATGGACCTGCACACTTCAGCACCACGGGCGAAAAATGGCAAACTGTGCGTTGGAAACTGGCTGACTAGTTCCTGCCGCATAACCCACAGGTCGAGGAAGGTGATGGACATTTGAATGCTGTCCTGCCCCTAGACGGGCAGTACGACGCAAGGATGGAGGAACTGCCTCAAAAGTTTGAACAGGGTGACCGTTTCCTAAAGCGACCGGTGGAAGCAACCCTGTGGCTGTGGAGCTAGTAGGTACATAAGTATCAGAGACCAACAAGCACAAATCATCCTCCACAGAGTCATCCAACTCCCTTGTAGGCAAGGTAGGTTTTGACTGCAGGGGTGCAGGTGTGGGCTCTGGCCCAACCCGAGCCTTCAGCATATCCCGATGCACATTTCGAGTCCTCTGCAAGTCACTCACAGGAGCCACAGTATAAACCTGCTCTCCAGCCGTTGGAGCTCTCACAACCTGATGGATAACTGAGTTAAAGAGGTCCTGGATTTTATGACGACCTCTAACACTATGATCACGCAGGTAAACCAACTGTCCCTCTTGTAATGGAACCTGCCGAATGCCTTGATCATGATGCTGTTTTCTACGCCCTGCAGCTGCCAACAAGTGATCCTGAGCATGATGAAAAGCAGTAGTTAATCTAATCCCATGTTCAGCCACCCAATCCACCACCTCACCTGGTGTAGGATCCTGAACACGACCCAACAAGAAATCCACAGGCAGCTGAGGTTCACGGCCAAACATGAGAAAAAATGGGGACTCCCCAGTACTCTGATGGGGGGTAGTGTTGTAACAAAACAGTACTTGTGGAAGACTGGAAGCCCAATCCTGCTTCCTAGACACTGGTAGAGTGCGCAACAGGTTATGAAGTGTTCTATTAAAACGCTCACACTGCCCATTTCCAGCAGGGTGGTAAGGGGTAGTGCGCGATTTTTTAACTCCATACATGTTACAAAGTTGCTGAATCAATGCACTCTCAAAGCTCCGACCCTGATCTGAATGAATGCGGCTTGGAACCCCAAATCTAAAAAAACATTCATTGAGCAAAACCTGAGCGACGGTAGCCGCTTTCTGGTCCCGAGTTGGAACAGCAACTGTGTATTTAGTAAATACATCAGTAAGTACCAGAACATTTTCCAAGCCATTCCGTGAAGGCTCCAACATAGTAAAGTCCATGGCAACAATCTCGTTCGGCCGAGAAGCCAACAGATGACCCATAAAAGTGCCCGAGCCAGATGTTACATTTTTAGCAACCTGGCACCGTTGACACTCCTGTACCCACTGTTTAATGTCATTAGACATTCCGGGCCAGTAACAGCGCTGTCTCACCAACTCAGCGGTGCGTTCCACACCCTGGTGTCCATGTTCCTGATGTAACTGAGTCAAAACAGTCGGTTTAAGAACTGATGGCAAAATCAGTTGTAAAATTTCCTCACCCCCATCTGACCGATGGACTTGACGGTACACCACACCATCTCTTGCGACAAGACGACCCCACTCTTTTAAAAGAACCAAGGACAGTTTGGGAAATCGCCGTTTCTCCTCAAGAGTAGGATAAACCTGCCTCTTCCAAAAACCCAAAATGTCCTTCAGAAGGGGGTCAGCTTCCTGCAAAGTGCGAAGGTCAGACACAGAATGAGACGGTAAAACGGTGGTCACAAATTGGGTTGCAGCCACTGGAACAGGACATGGGGCACACCGAAGAGCCTCTGGGATGGAGGTGCCCGACAAAAGTTCTTCCAAGCCATTACCTGACATTGGCTGGCGGGAAAGGGCATCAGCATTGTCATTGCTGCGTCCAGAACGATACTTAATATCGAAATCAAATGCAGCAAGTTGAGCAGCCCAGCGATGCTCCACTGCAAAACAGTAAAAGCTGGTGCCTAAAACAGAAAACCCATTATTGTGGATTCAGGATAAAATTAAGTCTAAATTGCAGGCAGCTTACCCAGAGGTGGAAACACAGCCAAACCAGGGAGGAAACAGGTCAGCAGGTGAGGACCAAAAGGAAGCCGCACGCTACAACAACCCACAGCCACAGCCGGCAACGCCAGCAGAACAACACTGCAGAAACGCACGACAGGTGTAACACCCCAAAAGCCCAACACGATCCCAGTAACTGATTGAAAAACTGGCACTTACGATCTCAGATGAGCAGATCCAGAACACAAGCAAAATAAAGCAGCCGACTGTAGTGAAGGAAACAAAGATACTCGCACCCCACAGCAGCCTGCTCAATATAAAGGCATCTGCCCCGCCCATCAATCAACGGTGTGCAAATGGCTACACCTGCTCCACAGGGTGGAGGGGGGGGGGTGTGGTGGAACACCATCTCACCACACTTGGAAACAGAACAAAAGTAGGATAGTGTAGAGACGTAATGCTGCTGATCCTTCATCCACACCATGAAGAAGTTAGTTTACGACTCCAACATGTTTTCGTTTCATCAGCAAAGTTCTCCCGTGTCGTGTCGTCACTTTTCAAAGCTGCATGTTACAGTTTTTATCTTTGTGAAGCATCAAGTTCTCCCACACATTGGAGGACTTGGGTCAACTGTTTTCTCGGTGTCGGTCATTTGTAAAATGTACTTAATTTCCTTTGAAAACACCGCCTCTGCTCTGCTTCCTCCTTCCGTCTTGCTCTGTTCAACTCGTGCTTCAGAGTTTTTATTTTATTTTTTACTTTATTCAGTCAGCCAGCATTGACAATGCTCTGCAGGGGAACAAAACGGCTCTGCAGCACCATGAGAGATGCTTAATCGCGAAACACAACAAATCGATAATGAAATTAGTTGCCAACATGATTTTTGGCAATTTTATCGATTAGTTGTTGCAGCCTTAATATAGTACCTTAGTTTATCATTTAAAGAACAGATAAATATTGTTTTTAAAAGTGGACAGAAAGGAGACGCCAGTTAAATTATTTAACTTGATTAAACTGTTTAATTTCTAAACAAAACTGAACAGAATATTCTGACATAACCTTCAACTTAAACACAGTTTGAACACCATCATATTGAAGAATAAACCAGCATAATAACAGCATAAACAATGATCATAAAATGACAAAAGTTATTCTGTTGATATATTTGAATTAGAACAAATTAAAGAAGTCAGAAGAGTGATTTAATTTGTGTCTTTGATTCCAATTAAATGGAATAAAACAGTGTTTGTCCTTCACTTCAGGTTTTCAGAGAAAAGGAGATTCACTGATAGCTTCAGTGAAAAGGTGTATCACTGGGACAGTTCAGAGACCAGAGTGTGGTCCACTACACAATTAATGAGGTCAGCAGGTCATTTAAAGTGATCGGAACAAAAAAAGAAAAAGACTCAGAACACTGAGGCTCATCTCTAAAAGTAGAGGAGCTCAGAGATGTATTGGATTTCAGGTCCATCACCTTCTTTATGAAAAAAACTGAGGAACATGTTACAGCCGTTAGAGGTTAACGAAGCCTGCTGCGCTGGGGGGGAGATACAATACTGCTGATAGTGTTAAATCAGTGTTAAACCACCTGCATCATGAAAGACCTCACTCACCCAGCACACTCACTCTTTGCACCACTCCCCTCGGGACGGAGGTTGAGGAGCATCAAATGTAGAACCACTAGACTGAGGAACAGCTTCTACCCTGAGGCTGTCAGACTCATGAATAAATAAATAATAAGAATAAACACTGCAAAATGTCACATCATGTTGATACTGATCTGTTTCTTGTTGCTGCGTTCATCTGTGACTATCTGCGTTCATCTGTGACCATCTGCTCATGTTCGTGCTGCTGTTTATAATGATGTTTTTCTACTACATTAGGGCTTAGTGTATTACTAGCTGATGTCTCTCTTAGTTAATCCTAGATGTTATTATTGTTTTTCTCTTGCATTTGTTGTTGGATGTAACTGGGACCCTGTGTACATAATCTCGTTTTCAACACATGTACTACATGCGGTGCAAATGACAATAAATTCTCTCTGACTCTCTGACTCTGACTCTGACTAAATAACACTACAGTATAGGATTGGTTTTGTTCTGGTGAATGAGATTGCTAAAATAAGATGGCCTGACATCACTAACTTGCCTTATGAAAGTTCAAATACGTTTATAATTTCATTTTTTGATTCAGCCATCAACCATAAAGTACCAAGTTGAAAATCTTTGCTTTTATAGATTTAATATTCAGAGTCAGAGAGTCAGAGAGTCTTTATTGTCATTTGCACCGCATGTGGTACATGAGATGAAAACGAGATTATGTACACGAGGTCCCAGTTACATCCAACAACAATGAAAGAGAAAAACAGTAATAACATCTAGAACTAACTAAGAAAAGCATCAACTAGTAATACACTAAGCTTAATATAGTGGGAATAAACAGCAGCACGAACATGAGTTTGTATGAGCAGATGGTCACAGATGAATACAGCAACAAGAAAACAGATCAGCATCAGCATGATGTGATATTTTGCAGTGTTTATTTTTTATTTTATTTTTATTTATTCATGAGTCTAACAGCCTCAGGGTAGAAGCTGTTCCTCAGTCTAGTGGTTCTACATTTGATGCTCCTCAACCTCCGTCCTGAGGGGAGTGGGGCAAAGAGTGAGTGTGCTGGGTGAGTGAGGTCTTTCATGATGCAGGTGGCTCTTTTCCTGCATCTGGAGGTGTAAATGTCTGTGATGGTGGGGAGACTGACTCCAACAGACTTCTGTGCAGCCTTCACCACTCTCTGCAGAGCTTTCCTCTCTTCAACTGTGCAGCCTCCATGCCACACGTTGATGCTGGAGCACAGGATGCTCTCCACTGCACACCTGTAGAAGGAGGTGAGGACTGGGCTGCTCAGACCAGCTCGTCTCAGCCGTCTGAGGAAGTAGAGTCTCTGATGACCTTTCTTGATCAGGCTGGTGGTGTTGTTGCTCCAGCTGAGGTTATCATTCATGTGTACACCCAAGTATTTGTAGCTGGAGACCACTTCCACTGCAGACCCACCTATTTTCAGTGGGGCATGGGTGTGTTTGTTCCTTCTGAAGTCCACAATCATCTCCTTTGTCTTCTTCACATTCATGTGAAGATTGTTCTCTTTGCACCAGCTCTCCAGGTGTTCCACCTCCTGTCTGTAGCTGGACTCATCATTGTTTGTAATGCATCCCACCACCGCTGTATCATCTGCAAACTTAACAATATGACAGCCTGGAAGTGTGGCTGTACAATCATATGTGAGCAGAGTGAACAGAAGGGGGCTCAGCACACATCCCTGAGGAGAGCCAGTGCTAAGGGTTATGGTGGAGGAGGAGAAGTTGTGGATCTTCACGGACTGTGGTCTGTCTGTTAAGAAGTCTAGTACCCAGTTACAAATAGAGGGGCTTAGTCCAAGTGTAGATAGTTTGTCTATCAGAGTTTGGGGGATCATGGTGTTGAAGGCAGATGTGAAGTCCACAAAGAGCAGACGCACGTATGAGTCTTTCTGATCCAGGTGGGTGAGAGCAGTGTGGACCACGGAAGAAATGGCGTCCTCTGTTGATCGGTTCTCACGGTATGCGTATTGATGAGGGTCCTCATTGATGTTGACGGTTGCCTTGATGTGGGACATGACCAGTTTCTCAAAACATTTAGCGACTATCGGGGTGAGGGCCACCGGTCTATAGTCATTCAGACCAGTCACTGTGGAGCTCTTTGGGACTGGGATGATGGTCGCGGTCTTCAGGCAGGTGGGAACTGACTCCAGTGCAAGTGAGGTGGTGAAGATGTCAGCCAGCACCTCACAGAGCTGGTCCGCACATTCCTTCAGAACTTTCCCTGGGATGTTGTCTGGTCCGGTTGCTTTATGAGGATTAATCTTTCTGAGACTGCCTCTCACTTCTGCTGCGGACACCCTGAGATGCTCTTCATCTGGTGATGAGGTGAGTCTGGTGCTAGCTGGTCTGTTTGGATCATCAAAACGTGCATAAAACTTATTGAGGGCATCAGGCAGAGATGGGTCCCTGGGGCATTGTTTGTTTTTGCCTTTGTAATCTGTTATGCATTTAATACCCTTCCACATGCTCCGTGGGTCTTGTGAGGTGAACTGTCCCTCGATCCTCTGTGCATACGTGGCCTTGGCCTTCTTAATGCCATCCTTCAGTTCATTCCTGCTTTTCCTCAGCTCCACTTTATCTCCTGACTTGAATGCAGTGTCTCTGGCTGCTAACAAGGCGTGAACTTCTCTATTTAACCAGGGTTTCCGGTTTGGGTAGGATTTCACATATTTTTTTATGGATACATTCTCAGAGCATGTACTGATGTAACCCAGGACTGAGGAAGCATACAGTTCCATGTCCACTGAACTTCCATCAGTAGCTGCTTCCCTGAAAACAGACCAGTTTGTCCTCTCAAAACAGTCTCTCAACAAGGGGGAACTATCTTGAGGCCAGATTGTTATTTGTCTTTGTTCCGGCTTGGACCGCCTGAGTGGAGGGAGTTCTCTTGGCGCCAGGATCAGAGACTCGTGGTCTGAAGCTCCGAGCGCTGGGCGTGTCTTCGCCGTGTATGCCCCCTTTACATTTGTAAAGACTTGGTCGAGTGTTTTATCTCCTCTCGTAGCTGCGAAGACGTTCTTATTGAAGGCTGGGAGGGACATCTGAAGATCAACGATTCAGTGATTTGGTATTCAATAATCATCATTCTTTGTTGAAATCAGGTTTTTCTTGTAAGTCCTCGAGGCTCAATGGGATTAAACTGTAGAAATAAAGGTTGATTGAATAATATTGCTTGAAGGATTGTGTGTGTGTGTGTGTGTGTGTGTTCTTGTTTTTATGCCTTGGTGGGGTCCACAATGTGGCATTTCACTCACCTCGTGGGGACCATTTTACCCATGGGGACCCCACAAGCATAGCAATCAATAGGAAACAGCCTGCTGGTATGCCTGGTGAAGTTTTTTGGGGTTAAAAAATAAAATAAAATCGGTCCCCATGGAGTTGAATTTTGAGACATGGTGTGTGTTGACTTTTTACCCTACATGTCAAAGGTGGTATTGCAATATGTGAAATTACACCCGTGGGGACAAGTTTGTCATTTAAATTGACATTTCATGTTAAAAAATTATTACTTTCTTCTATAATTTGAATAATTTTCAATGTACATAAATAATGCAGGATAAAAATGATCAAATTATTTTCTAATTATTTTTAAACATATTCCACATACCCTGATGCATGCTCAATAATCCAGGTAGAAAAATCCAAAAAAAGTTAAGTCTGGTCCTCTGGACATTCAAAAAACAAAACAAAACAAAGCAAAAAAAACTGTAGAAACGTTTCGTCTTTCGTCCGAAAGACTTCCTCAGTCTGAGAAGCTGTGTTCAGCTCAGTCTTATAAATAGCACCCTCCCACAGTGGATCAACCAGTTGGCTGATGACAGCCGAAACCAGCTGCTCACATGATCAAGGAGGACCATCAGCCTGACGATGGATCGTTAACACCCTGATGGTTGTTTGCAAGCGTCCCCACTAACTCAGGAGCCAGACAGAAGGAGAAATCACACACAAAACAGGCTCTAGAGAAATGTGGATATCCTAACTGGGCCTTCCTGAAAGCAGAGAAGAAACCCAAACAGGACTCCAGCCAGCCATCAGGTGAAAAGAAGGAACCCAGACCCAGACCAGTGGTCATTCCGTATGTTGCGGGAGTTTCAGAGACATTGAGACGTTTATTTTCTAAACACAACGTCCCAGTGGCTTTTAAACCCCAAAATACATTACGACAAAGACTGGTTCATCCCAAAGATCCAGTCCCCCGGCACAAACAGAGTAATATTGTGTATGCTGTTCAGTGTCAGGAGGGCTGTGATCAGTCTTACATCGGGGAAACTAAACAGCCACTGGCCAAAAGGATGGCCCAGCACAGAAGATCAACATCATCAGGTCAGGACTCTGCAGTCTACACTCATCTCCAGGTCAGGTCACTCTTTCAGGGATGAAGATGTTCACATCCTTGATAGAGAGGAACAATGGTTTGAGAGAGGAGTAAAGGAGGCCATCTTTGTGAAAAGAAACCGTCCATCATTAAACAGAGGTGGAGGCCTCCGGGTTCAACTGTCCCCCTCTTACAATGCTGTTATTGCTAGTATCACTCAGCCCTCTGTGAATAGCAAACAACCATCAGGGTGTTAACGATCCATCGTCAGGCTGATGGTCCTCCTTGATCATGTGAGCAGCTGGTTTCGGCTGTCATCAGCCAACTGGTTGATCCACTGTGGGAGGGTGCTATTTATAAGACTGAGCTGAATACAGCTTCTCAGACTGAGGAACGAAAGACGAAACGTTTCTACAGTTTTTTTTTGCTTTGTTTTGTTTTGTTTTTTGAATATCCAGAGGACCAGACTTAGCTTTTTTGGATATTCCACATAATTCAACCTTTATTTAGGCAGGTTAATCCCATTGAATCTCGAGGACTCATTTACAAGAGAGACCTGGTTTCAACAAAGAATGATGACAACAATAGACAACAGCAACAACAAGCGACAATCATAAAAGAGGCTCAGTTTTTTAACAAGATAAAAATAAGATGGCAAAAAAAGTAGTGAAAACAGCTAGAATATAAGGTGAATGCAGAAAACTAAAAACAGGAACATGCCTGCATTTGTTCTTGCAAAGAGTCCAGCAGATTTTTAAAGCCATTTAGCGAGGTCAGGGTGGAGAGATTCAGATCTTTTTACAAGATATTCCAGGAAACAGGAGCGGAGTAGGAGGAGGTCCCTTTGTCTAGTTCAGTCCTCACTGAGGGAACACTGCAGGTAATGATCAAAGCCAATCACAAAGAAATACAGTAGGCAAGTTTAATACAGCTGAATCATATAAAAGGCACATAAAATGAAAAGTAAATAGACAAAAGTATATAAAAACAAAAACAGCTGTATTATAAAGCGATGTGAAATACTAAAAACAGGAACATGTTTGCATTGGTTTTTGCCATGAACTTAACAGTTGTTTAAAATCCCTTAGACAGGTCGAGGTTGAGAGCTTCAGATCTTTTTGCCAGGTGTTCCAGGTTACAGGAACCGAGTAGGAGAAGGCCCTTTTGTCAAGTTCGATCTGCACTGAGGGGACACTGCAGGTAATTATGTCTTGAGAGTGTACACTGTAGCTGCACTGACAAAGTGACATGTAGGAGGAGAGATGTATGAAGGTAACAGACTAAGAAGTGATTTAAAGATGAAAATGTACCAGTGAGAGTCTGCGTGAAGTTAATGGTGACCAGAAAGTTCATTCTCAATAGTCCAGGTATCAAATCCGCAAATCCGCTTAATGGTGACCAGTTAACCATTGAATACAGAGTTCAGTGATGGGTGATGGAGACGTGAAAGGTCACAGATGTTTTTCACTTATTAATGTCAAATGTACAATATATGAATCATGTGTGATGTTAAAGTGTTTAAACCAGACAGAAGTGGAGCAGCAGGGGCATGGAGCTTTCACATCATAAAACTCAAGGCCCAAAGTTGTCTGGATGGATGTGGCTAAGTGGTTAGAGCAATTGTCCTCCAATGCAAGAGTTAGGGGTTTGATTCCACCAGCAGTCACATGCCCAAGTGTCCCTGGGCAAGACACTGAACCCCTCATTGTCTCCGATGTGTGTCCCATCAGTGCATGAATGTGACAAAGCTCTGAGTATTCTTTGTAGAGATATAGTAGAATGCTGTATGAATGGGTAAATGAGGGCACAGATTGTGTTGTAAAGAGCTTTGAGTGTCTTGATAAGATAGAAAAGCGCTATGTAACTACAGTCCTTTTTTACGTTGAGTCTGACTGATATTCGTTATAAAAAGGTACTCTTTTATCTCTCCGTGAGTAAACTGGGAGACAAAGTGCCATGCAAACATCTTGACGCTTGTATTTCAACTCTGCTCTATCTTGCAAGATTAAACTGGGATGAAGAAAATTATCTCCTGATTTCTGTGTGGCATATTTATTTAATCAGCTATTGAAGGGATAATATTAAATTATCCTAACATTTTGGTGTTTCGAAAGCCACCCTGAACATCTAATCTTGGATCCACCAGGAAGAGCTGAATCGTGCATGAGGAGCTCCCTTTTTGAAAGTCCTCAGGCTTGAGTCGCTTGGGGTCAGATTGCTTACTGATGGATCTGAGATGGTGACGAGGAAACAACAACAACCCAAAAAAAAATGCAGGAGGAGGTTGTTTTGGTAAAACTTTAATGACATCTATCTTGAGTTTGTGTTGGTCCACTCGGTTCTGAAATGTCCAAGTTACATGGCCACACCAATGGACTGTGCTTGAGAATAATCCCCGAAATCTTTTTCATTCTGCCAAAAGCATTTAAGTCTGGGTGCTCGAGCCATGAACCAAGTCATCATGGACCTTACCAAGCTCCGCCCACAGGGCCGCGTTTCATTGGCTAATGCCCATTTCGCGTCACAGCGCAGCTACCAGGGGCGTAACCGTCTCAAAACAAAAGCTACAGTAGTATTAAACACATGCTAATTTACCCTGATGCATGCTCAATAATCCAGGTAGAAAAATCTAAAAAAGCTGACTTAGCTTTTTTAGACATGCTAATTTACATTGTGAGCTTGTGCACGACCGCATTTACCGATACCGATACAACTTCTACACCTTGAAGCCTGTCTGTTACACAGTCTTACGTTAGCTGAAGAGATCGATATGCAATGTGTACCGTATCTAACATACATTAAATATTTCAGTTTACCTGAAAAAGCTTTTCACTAAACTAATCGTGTTAGCCACGCTAGCACCGAGTACAGTGTATCAGGCCAAGGCACACTCAAACATTTGCCAACAACAGAAATCACTGATGTCAAAAGTAAAGGGCGAGGCATAGCTCCGCGCTAGCGCGAGGCCACGCGGCGCCACGCTGTGCGAGCTCCGCTTGCACAAGCCTTTGAACGCTCGCGCGAACGCGCCAAGCTCAAATTTTACGACCGCTCACGCGCGCGCGGTGTCTCACAATAAACTGCCCTGGTGGCGGACTGTTTTGTGTGACACACAAATGAATTAAATTCCTCTTCTTCATCGCTGATCTGGACTTTTCTTTTGTTTTTTTGCCAAAAGTCAAGTGATCGCTTGAAGCGGTCACCATTCACTTCCTCCTCCGATGAGGAGGAATGAATGAACTTGTTCTCAGACCCGACCTGTCAATCAAATCAGTAGGCTGTCAGCAAATGACCAATCAGCGACCTCAATTTGTCCCGTAGCTAAACGCTCCGCCCTGCTTCTGCTCAAATGACATCAAGTATTTGGAGCGAAAACGTTGGAGCCACACGCTGCTTCACGCTGTGCTCTGCTGTGAACCCCCCATGCGCAGCACAGGCGCGTGGCGCGGCGCTCGGTCCAGCGCGGAGCTTTGCCTCGCCCTTAACGCTCAAAACCATGAATGCCCGACTTACCCAGCCTTGCAAGAACAATAGTCATCAATGATCCTGTCCACAGCTGAGGGTGTGAGGATCTGCTGATTTCCTCATCGACCGATAGCATTTCGCTATGACGCGCACAAAGTTGGAGGCATCGCGTGGCACAAACAACTTGATTTTGTCCAAAAAAGATGACATGAACTTGTTGGTTCCCCTGTCCATTGTCGTGGCTGATATTTTGTTGAAATCGGGCAGAAATGATACACTATCGACTCAGAAATACCCTGCAGAGAGTCAGTCGACGCCATGTTTCCATTGAAACTAATGCTCCGCGAGACTGTGTTTGTGAGACACGCGGCCATGTTGGAGTTTAGGGGGCGTTTCTGGGCGGAGCTTGGTAAGGTCCATAAGCAGTGGTGGGCACCGCTAATTAAAAAATTAGTTCCACAATCTCTAAAACGCTTATTAATTTTTTTAGGTCCACAATATCAAAAGCACAAATGCCTTATGAAAATTAGGGGAAGCTAATCTAATCCGCTTTTTACATTGAACAATTTGTAGCCGGCAACGTTTTGCAATATTTGCACCACACTGCCACCTACAGGTGTATAAACTGTTATACACTTCACCCTACCTCTAAACGGCAATTTGCTCGGGTGTCATCTATTAAAATATACCTTTCACTCAGGGTCCAAAATTTTAAAAGTTGTTTAATGTGTGGATTGCTATTTCGGCTGCTCCTTTGTCTTTTTCTTTTGTTTTTTGGAGATTTTTCATTAAAGAAGAATCAATAAAGTAATTTTAAAACTGTTTATTGGAAAACTGAAGCGATGCATTCTGGGTACATGATGATGAAACCAGGCTGTTGTCAGGTTGGAGGGACGTGGCTGCTCCTCCTCCACCTTCATTTTCTTAAAATTACTTGGCTGAAGAGTTTTTTTGTGAGATTTGGTGCAATTTTCAGAGGCATTTCTTTCTATAAATATTTTGAGCCCTGATTGAAAATGTTTGTGCACATAAAACTTGCAGAACTCAGTTTGTGTTGTGATTATTATTGGAATGTTGCTCCTGCTGACTTGACATGATGTAATTAATAAACAATAGTATTAAATGTACTTCATTAAAGCTTGTTTTACATTTTCATAATTGTTTTGTAATTTATTTTTGCACAATTAACACTTATTTTGTCATCTGTTATGATTATAACTAGAAACAGTTTCATTTAAATTAACATTTTAATCAGTGAATTACCATTTTACAGTAGTCAGGCTACAAGCACAATTAAATCTGTTATCCAGGTACTTGGTGGCTAAAAAATACACAAATAGAGCAAAATTATATAATGTGCATTGTGCAGAAATGAAGACTTCATCCCAGTCTAAGGAAAGCTGGAGCAGATACTGCTGGCATGGAGGCAAGGTGGAGAATTCTCATGCACATAATAATAATAATAATGAATTCAATTTATAATGCACTTTTCATCAATAAAAATCTCAAAGTGCTTTATAATAAGTGTTACTTTTTTTTTACATGTGTAACATTATAAAACACTGTTGACATGGCTATATTGATCATTGTATTGCATAGACATTTTTTTCCATTTCTTCTAACAAATGTGTTTACAGTCTTGTTTCACTGTAATGATAAAAGCATCTGCCACGTCTAAAAATGCTTTAATAAAACACAGTCAGTGAAATAATCAATAATCAGTTAAGTAATAAGTTTGTTACTGCTCAATAATTACTGAAAGACGCCGGACAAAGTAAGAAAAGTTGATTTTTGTGTTCTGTTGCGTCAGTCTCTGCTCAAACTTAACTGGCAACGAGCTGCTTCTTTAACTACAGCTGCGGGAACCACGTGACCGCCTGTCGGCGAGTACAAGCGTGTCGCAACACACACACACACACACATTCACTGCCAGTCTACTCTGGTGCAATCAACCGTAGAACCGGGGACCGTAGACAGCCAATCAGCTTCAAGGAAGCTGATCCCCGCTGATTGGCTGTCTACGGAGTCCTCGGTTCTACAGTCGATTGCACCAGCGTAGACTCAACCTGAAGCTCCGGCGGGACAGGACTGTCATAGCTGCCCCTGTGAGCTTTTGGAAAAAGAGGTGGATAGAGCTCCAGCGTTTAAACTTCTTCTTTCTTTTTTAAAAGGAGCTCCTATTTTAAAGTAAAATAAATCAATACATACAAAATTTTAGTCTCTGGATTACAAACAAACTGTTTTTGCTGGGATAGGAGTTGTAACCATTGTCTTCCTGGTATGTAAGCAGACACAAAGCATTGTGGGATCAGAACCATGACTCAAATCAACTGGCAGGAAGGCTATATCCTCTCATTACTTCTGATCATAGGCGAGGGGCGCTGTTGGATGGATTATCCATGTTGTGAAACATTTACAGCTAAACCCTCAGTTGTTTAAGAAAATGAAGTCTTTCAAATATATTGCTATTAGCGATGCTGAATTTTAATCTTAGAAAGCACAAATCTGCTCATGAATTATGCAAATTAGTCAAACCGCTGTTACGCTGACAAAAACGTTAGGTCCACTGTAAGCGGATTAGCGATTTAGCGTTACATAGCGTTCATGTGCCCACCTTTGTCCATAAGGCAAGCAGCATGATTGGGTCCAAATTAGCTGCCAACAACTACCTTGATTGTTGATAGACCAGGAACCAGCCAAATCCAAAAAACAGGAACCAGTTATCATAAATCCAATTACAAATGGGTCCTCAAAATCTACAAATGACAGGAGATAGACACATCATCAAGTCTTCCAAGTCAATGAGATATCCAGCTGCGTGCATACCATCAGAGATGGTATTTGATTCCGAAACGTTTTACACTGGATGGGAGCAGGGATGTCTTGTCTGTAAATTAGACTAACAAAGTTTCTCTGAGTAGCCTCTGTTGTTGTTTGGGAGGTGTTTTTTGTCAATTTACATACAGTTTTGTGTCTTCTACCAGAGACCTCAAGGGAACCTCCTACTGTTAAGGTGTGATCTTTCAATTTACATGTATGTGTTACAAACCCCCAGGTGTGATGTGTTGTTTTGTCAATTTAAATAGAATGGGCATGTTAGGTATTTTGTGGTGTTATTTCAGTTTCCAATTTCATATGTTGGTGCGTGGCTTGTATAAAACTTCTCGTTCTCACAGCTTCCATTCATTCAGAATTGAAAAAGACTTCTGGACAGAAGTCGAAACGTTTTCTGCAACAAATAAAGTCCAGTTGATCCTGTATTGAACGCCTTTTTTGATTTTATCATGTCTTGGACGACTGAGAATCTTCACCAGCACATGCCATCAGAGCAAATAGGATTTCCTAAAGCCTGTCTTCTCTTTGAAGAAGTGTTATCAATTGTGGTGAGGGACCAACTGCGTAAATCCAAGTCCATAATTATGGATCGGAAGATTTGTACAGAGAGGCTAAGAAGCAGTTTCACAGAAAAGGCAGAGCAACAAAGCAAAGTGGAGAGGGAGAGGAGGGGAAAAGCGTCCATTCCTCCAGACACAGCCCGATCACTCCCTGATCACTGGCACGAGCAATAGGTGAAAACTACATGTTCTGTGTTTATGTTTATGTTTATTATGTTTATTAAATTTGTTCATTTTTTTACAAAAGAAACAATACAAGGCAATCTCATAATGATAGTGTACAAAATGTAAAAAAATGAAAGGTGGCAGAAAGAAGAATAAATCTTATTATATCTGCCCCTTATCTCCAACAATCAGATTAAACAACAGTAGTCAAACCATGTAAACAATAATAATCTTCAACCAACTTTTTCCAACAATCAGGTTAAACAATAATATTCTTCAACCAACAGTACAAAATGACTAACTCTTTCTAATTTTCTAACTAATACTAATACAGTACAAAATGACTAACTCTTTCTAGTTTTCTAACTAATACTAATACAGTACAAAATGACTAACACTTTCTAATTTTCTAACTAATGCAATACACATTACGTTATTTCACATATATTTTTTTAACATATTTGTTTTGATCATTTTTTTAAATGTAAACATTGACTTGGCATTTTTAACTACATTCTCCAAGCCATTCCATAATCTAATTCCCTGGATTGAGGTAGAACGTCCCTTCAAACTGGTTCTGAATTGTGGTTTTACAAACAACTCTGTTCCCTTAAGATTATAACAACTTTGTCTTTTAACAAAGTGCATTTGGATATTTAAAGGTAATGCATTATTTTGAGCTCTATACATAACTGATAAAATATTATAGTCTACCAAATCATGGAACTTCAATAATTTTAGTTGATAAAATAATGTACTTGATGGATGACGGTAATGCTTTCTAGTGATAATTCTTACAGCTCTTTTCTGTAATACAAAAATAGGCTTTGTG